>SNQJ01S0095552.1:0-14392 GCA_010110895.2 Picea sitchensis | reverse complement strand
TGGCCTCATATAAGAAGGCCAACGCTATCTTTCAAATGCAATGTGATGTTTTTCTTGTATTAACATGCCTTCAATGACATACTTCAGTGCATTCATTTGCATCTCAATTGCTTAGTTAAAATTAATAAAATTCAAGATGAGCACTAAAATGATCTATTGTTTCAACTCATAAAAATATATTTGGTACTTCTCTAATCACTTCCATCGTTGGTCTTTAAGAAAATTTGTAGGTGGAGTTGCAATATGGGAATAATGGTCAATATAATTGTGGTAGTAATTAGTAATATCCATAAATTCTCTCACCTCATGAATTGAAGTTGGTTCCTCCCAATCTTCAATAGCTTTCACCTTATTTGGGTATTTCCAAATAGGACTTTGGTTGATCTAATGGCCAAGTAATGGGATCTAGATATTACCAAAGACGCACTTAGTCTTCTTCAAAGTTGGTTCTTACTAAAAGCCTTAAAAACTTGAGCTAAGTGCATTTCATGAACTTCAAAGATGGAACTATCCACCACAATGTCATCTAGGTAGACCACTAAAACATTATACTAGAATGGTTTGAATGTTTCATTCATCAATATGTGAAAGTTTGTGGGTGTGTTACACAAACCAAGCAATATGACAAGAAATTCAAAACTTCAATATCTTGTTAGGCAAGCCATTTTATATTAATCTCCTTGAATGATTTGCACCTTGTAATACCCCCACCTCAAGTCCAACTTCAAAAATACTTTGGATCCTACAAGTCTTTTGAATAAATATGTGACCAGATGCATTGGGTACTAGTTCTTCACCTTTAATTTATTAAGTGCATGATAGTCTAGTAACATCCAAAACTCTAGAGTGTTCTTGTTTGCGTGAATTAGGACTAGTGCACCTTAAGGAGAACAAGACAAGTAGATGAAGCCCGCATTTATTTATTCCTTCAATTACTTGTTTAGTTTAGACATATCTCACCCTGATAACCTATATGGTGAGTGTGTCACTAGACAAGCGCTTCGCTCCAATTCAATATTATGATTGATGGAACATCTTGGTAGGATCATAGTGGGCAACTTCTCTTACATCCAATGTATGAACTCTTCAAGCATGACAACTAGTTTTGGAATAATAAGCATCCTCGTCCTTCCTTCATTCTAATCACTAACCAATTTTTCCATGAACAATTGCTCATGTAGGCACTTAGCCACCTTATTTATGCTCAACATTGAAACCAACTACATCAAAGAATCTTACCTTCATTTTTTCATGTGATCACACATGAATTCACTTCATCAAATTTTATAATTTTGTCATGGGTGTGAATTTATTTTTCCACAAGAATTTTTACCATAATATTACTTCAAATTCATTCATAGGGATGACAATGAAGTTGGGTAATCCTTTCCACTCACCAGTTTTCAAAGGATCGTGATGTACCAACCTCGTCACCACATGAGCGCTTCAGTTAACCACCTTCAATGATGATTCACTTGGCTCAAGTTGCACGTTCAACTCCTTGGCTTTCTCTTCCTTAAGAAAATTATAAGTGGCATTGTTGTCAAACATGTCTATTGACGACCTCCTATTCACAATCGTGTTCACATAACAAATATTATTCACATCTAGTTATGGGAATTCCATCACTTGGGTGCCCACCAAGGGTCCTAAATCTTATAACACTCATGTGGTTAGTTGTTGTTCTACTTCTAACACCATAACGATTACCTTCTTCTTTAAGGGATATCCTTTTCCATACGATCTTTAAGTCAAATATCAAAAGATATCTTCTAAGGATTACCTTTGTCCCTTTTCTTTCTTTGTTATGGTAGTTTGATGGTCTACCCACTAGTATTGAATTGCTCGATCTTCTTCATCCATTGCTTCTTCTTCATTTGGTCATTCTTCTTCACTCCAAGTTTTATATTATCCATCATAGTATACTTATTCGACTCTACCTCAAAGTCAAGCAATTGATTAGCTACAACAATTGTGATTAGTAAGATCTTCATGTTCTACCTCTTCATTTTTCCTTGTGCCCAAGGTTGCAAACTCTCCATTCTATTGAATAATTTATCTTCATCTGGCATCTCCTTAATCTCCAACACAAGTCTAGAAAACACCTTGATGCAGTAATCCTACACTCATCATGTCTACTTCAAATTCATTCAATGGCTTCCTACATTCCATGGTTGGTTACCTAGAAAGAACTAATCCCTTAGGATTGTGCTCAACTCCTACTAGTTCCTAACCTCAACACACTATTGCTCATCATGTAGTCCTTGTAAGCATTATCACCACAACTTTTAATTTCTTATGAAGAACACTGATATCGTGTTCACTTTGGATTCATTGGACATTATGTTTAGCTACTGGAGGAACATCTCCACGTCCCAAAATAAGTTCCCCAACATCTTTACACTTCACATTGTGTTATAAGGATATGCCTAATTCACCTTCATCTACATAGGTGCAAAACCTCCACCCCCAAATTCAATGGCACACTTCAAAACAACTAGCGCTTTAGTAAATATCTTACCTTTGTTGAATATGGACTTTGTATTCACATCTAATTCTCAGTAGATCCCTATGGATCTTTGAAACTCGGTGAATATATTCCATCCATGGTCCTCCCTAATTTAGTAGCCACATTTTCATCTTATGCTTGGGATGAGGAGAAACAATTTTATCTTCATCTCATTTCAACCCACCCTAGGTTAATGGATCTTCATCAATTGATAATGACATTGAAAAACTCTCTCCTTTCCAATTGAGATCAATTTAGATTTGAAGTGTTTCTCTAATAGCACCTATCATAACCGCAATTGAGTACCTTATTTTTTCATTGAGTTTTCCTCAAGTTAGTTACATTAATCATTTGGCACCAACTCATTTTGTTTTTTTTATCCCCCCTATACAACTGGACAATTATTATTCATCAAATGGGTTTCCCACCCTGGCCAAACTCTCAATGAGAGTTTTAGTTAACACAACTAAGAAAAATGCTTATATGATTCACAAGTTAACATACTCAAAACACTTAACCATTTACACCATTAACATAACATGTGTGGAAACTAACCAAACCACAACAAGACCATTTTATAGTGGCAACCCAAGAACGATAAAACCCACTTGAACAATGATAAGTAATATTTCAAAATTTTATAGCTTCAGTTCAGGTCTTCACTATTACAAGGCTTCACCTACCAAAGGCCTTCTAGTGCACCAACTTGTCATCCACAACTTTGTCTCAAATTGTCACAACCCAATTCATCTGCACCCTATTGCTCCTAGAACCTTGGCCTCGTGCCAAGTACTAAATTGTTATTGGCTTGATCTAGTATATAACTTGACACTTCACTATGTCCTCAAGCTAAGCCTCACATGGATTTTATATTTTCCTAAGACATTCCAATGGTTCCTCTATTGAATCTAGATTGACCTCGCCATAAACACTTTGACAAAACCACTTCCACATCATCTCAACATAATTTTTTTGATATGTACCATTTTTTAAACTTAAGTATGCAAGTTGGTGCACCTTCACGGGTCCATTGTGCCACTCAAATAGGCTATCATAGCCAAATCCTTCACCTATCTTATTACCCAAGGTCCAATGCGACCACTCTACTAAAAGGGGGTGTGTGTTCCACCACCAAGGTAAAATGAATCCAACAAACTACTCCAAATTCTAGTGGGAATTCCAATCTTAAAGGAAAAATGAATTCACCACAATACCTAAGGTAACTCCTTAGTGCACATGAAAAAGTAACGTTGTGAACAATTGTCTATCTCATCCATCATTCCGGGAGTCTTTTTACTTTTTCCTTCTATAAAGGGGATGTGTTTTATCCATGAGAACTATTTCCATCTCTGTTGGCACTTTCCCAAGTCTCATCTCCAAAAATGACTCATCTTGATCAACTCCTCCAATGCACCCATGTTATTCTAATGGTCTTTGTTATCACAAAATCTAGCGCTTGTGCAAAGCCTTCACAAGATGTTAAACTAATGTAACATATGGAGTAATTACCATTGTCACTAGGAAATGAATTCCCTCATTTTAGTGATGGATATAGATCCAACACAAGGGAGGATTCCCTAGCAACCTCAAGGGATCCTATAGCAAGCTAAGGGCAAGTCTACAACCCCCTATATCGATTGCTTGATTAGCTAGGGTTGAGTTAGGGGAAAGGTCAAGGTGAGTAAGGCAAGGTAACCAATTATATGAATGTGTAGGGAATTATTAAGATGATTAAGGATGTTATATAAGCTAAGAGAATGAATCAAATGCCCTAAAACACTAGATATCAAGAAAAAAGAAAGAAAACTAAAATAAACTTCCAAGGAAATATTATATATTTTAGCATATAACAAGTTTACAACAACAACATTATACCAGCTCTAAAATTAGTAATAAAGTGAATGAAAATATGCCAAATAACAATGAGAAGACTTGTAAACCATTCACCGATGATTGCATGTAGTAAAGAGCATGAAACTATGTTAGTTGAGTGCAATATAACAAGCCCTAATGGTTGAAAATGCAGAAATTGCAACAATGGCTATGTTAGGTGATGAATCTAGGTTAATATACACAATGTTAGGCTAGAGAATGATATTAAATGAAGATGCAAATGCAAGGGTCCTAAAATAACGTCAAGTGTTGAGAGAGAGAAGGTTTTAAACTAAAACTTTATCACTTGCAATAGAAATACTAGTGTTGTCTTCAATCCTTGGGAAAATGGAGTCAATGCAACAATCCTCTATGGAGACTAGCAGCATGAGAAGATATGAAGATAAAACCCTAAGACTATACCATCATAGGCCTAGGATTAAACTTCTAGGAAGGAAATCCTAAGGTTTATACAATCATAAACCCTAGGTGTCGTCCTACTTCTTCTAAGGCATCTAGCAAGAAATTCAAATGGAGAGAGGTCAAACCCTAAGGTTTATGCAATCATAAACCATAGATTTAAACCAATAATAGCAAGGTTATGGGGATAAACAATATTAATCCCTAACTTGACCTTATATGCAATAAATTATGATGGACAAGCAAGGGAAGGAGACAAACAATCTTAATCCGTCCTTAGGGTTTCTAACAAAATAATTCAAAGATATAATATAGCATGCAACTATTAACCATGTAATAGAGCATACATCAATATATACCATGAAAAAACACATAAAATTGGAATTGAACACTTACTATGCCAAATCAATATGCATGAGGAAACCCTAGTTTAATGCACATCCACCAAAACAAGAAAAACCATACATAAGACTATCCTTCAAAAGGTGCGCACAAGTACTCCATAGTAGAAAAGAAGAGAAGAGAGCTATATAATTGATTCTCCACAAGTGGTGAGTTATTATTTACAAATATGGAGTGCTAGCCTCTTTATATGAAGCAACCCTAGTGTTATATCCCTCAAAAAAACCTAAAAACATAAAATATCCATGATACATGGTGGATAGGTCATGGAAGACCCCAAAAATAGCCTCAAATAATAATAAAACATGTTAATACACCAAAACGTCCCCTCAAATATAAAATGTGTGAGTGCAAGATGCTCCAACAAGGGTGACATCCTTCTCTATAAGGGTGCAAGGGCCTCCAAAGGCCACATCTCATCATCAAAAGGTGTAAAGCCTGGTGAAAGGTCACACCTCCTCATCAAAGGTCATGTCTCATCATCAAAGGACCCCAACTCATCATCAAAACGGATGCCATAGTGGTATGGTCAACCCCATGATCATCAAGTTATCACAGTGCATGATGTCATCATCAACATGGTCAACATCCAAGGTGGAAAAGGTCAACGTCCAAGGTGGAATGAGGGTCCATCATCTCTCCAAGGGGTGTCCAATCATCTCCAAATGAAATGTCCCCAAATCAAAACATAATCTAGCTCCAGGGTGCATTGTCCAAGGTGTGGGAGTCATGCCCATCTGATATCCAATTTGACTATATATGCAATATCTGAGCTCGTTTTTCCATCGTCCAAGGTATAGGAGGTATGGGAAGGTGCCCCAAGACATTTCCAACAATCACGAGGTGTGACATACTCTATGCAATGCAAAATGTCATAGGTTTCATGCTCAAAATGTCCTCCAAAGGACCATGTCAAGTGCACCATGGTCAAAAAAATCCAGAGAATTAGGTAAGACCAACAATGATGAGATACAAGAGTCATTAGAATAATACAAAGAAATCCATCGTTAAATACAAAATCCAAATAAACAATTCACATTAGGTATCTTCTTTAAACTTCACACTAGCTCGATACTTTATGTAATTTGAAAATTGTAGGTATGGGAGGACCATAAAAAGACCCTATTAGGTGTGTCAGTACCCAAGTAGAAGGATAGTTCCCAAGAAAACCATCAAAGTGTAAGTATGGTGAATGAAAACATTATGGGTTTACTTCATGGTGATGGAGTCATTAACATGCAAGGCATCGTGCATGGTCCATTTCCATGAGTGCCTTTGAAGAGGGAGTGCGTGTTGCTTTAGATACCCTTTCCTCGGTGGTGTGTGTATTCCAAACTCCTTTATTGCCTTTTGAAATTCATTTTATGTATTGCAATTCCCCTTTATAGGTTTCAAGCACTTTATTTTTTCTTTTCTTTCTTATTGGGATAGAGTTCTTTTAATTGATATGCATTCAATGCATTGGGACTAGGGGTGATTGCCTCATAATGAGGGGGTAGAGCTCAAGATGACATTTTCCTTTTGAAGTTGGTCATTCATTCTTTCTTTTACAACATTGTTTTTTTTTGTTATTCATTTTTTCTAGAAACTGCATCAACCTCGACATTCTATCCCTTCTTCTCATAAGAGAATGAACTAGGGGCCTTTTTGGTGTACATGTAGCATCCATTACCGAATTTTAGTACACTACAGAAGGCCCCGAGGTGGAAAGTGTTAAGTATGGGGGGAGCGGTACACTACTCTTATCAAAGCCTTCCATTATTACCCTTGTCCCCCAAGAGTGATAACATTGAACTAGGATACAAATGAAGGCCACCAAGGTGAAACAAGGCAAAAAGAATAACTTCCAAGCTTATGATTCATTATTCGACTTCAACTCATGATCCTCACCTAAATTCCCAATGCATTAAATATAACACTTTATATGAAACAATGAGTAGTGTACCTCACTTTATGGTGGACCATCATCATCCAATGAACCATGTTGATTAGGTGTGATAAGATTAGCTGAATGAGGAGGGAGGCATCTAAGGGGTTATTTTTTATAGAGAATATTGATCATCATTATCATTGATATCACTATCTTCATTGCGGGACATGAGACATGATCTCCTCTAGTTACCCCTAGGTGAGAGGGGGTGATAGTCTTAACACTCTATTTTTTCCACTATCACCATATTCTACCCATCTTTGTTGTCGTTGATTTGTCTCATTTCCTCTCCACTACAACTAGTGACTCTGTTTTCTTTCTTTTCCTCTATTATTGGTCGATGTTGCCATTATTGCTTCTATTGAAGACTTGATGAATTCCTTCTCAATGAATGGTGCACACATGTAATGCCCACATGTCCAATCAAACTATGATCTCATGCCATAGTGTTCGTCAACCAAATTTTTTCTCCACTTCATCCAATGGTTGTACACTAATCTTGTCTCACTTTGCTTGAAGGAAATTGTTATCACAACAATTTCATCCACATGGGTCAATTACGTGATTTTATCCAAACAATTCCTAAACCAACATTAACCACATTTAATACACCCATCGCATGGACTATATACCCATTACACATCTCAAATATCAATCAAACTATTGGGTAACTATCACATCAGTTGTGTTACTTATCCTTTATTAGTTGTGTGATCATACTATAATTCTCTCAATACTCGTGTGGTACCTATAGAAGCATGACTTGAGAAATTTTATCACCCATTAATGCCTATAGTCACCTCATGAACTTGATCATATAGTAAAGAACCACATTAATGGTCACTCCTTCATCAATGAGAGGGTACTTGGTCATCCCTTTATTCATGTCAAGCACATGGGTTCCCATACTTAGCTCTCTATCATTCACATTGGAATCGATTCACCTTCCATCTTTGCTTTGGCTATACATGTAATACATCTCCATGAATTATAGAAAGCTTCTTGGTGTTAATTTTATGTATTTCCTTTATTTCCTTTTACTCATGCTGCCCAATTTTCCTCCGAAGTGTCATTGCATAAGGGGAAGTGTCATTGATTTGCTACCATAATAGAGAGATTATATTTGGAGGAATCAAAGAACCCTCCCACATAAAGGATTGGACACTATTACCCCCGAGTCTAAGGGTAATTAAGGAGATGATGTCTCGAAGCTCGCAGGTAGTAGACATGGAGTGTCGAGATCCCAATGCATAGCATACCCCCAAAGCCTCTCTACTTCACCACAGTTCACCATCATCATCATTTCAATAGAGAAACATCCACTACATCGGCTTGGCTCCCAGAAGACAACAAGTCTGGCTTCATGAGGTAACAAGTCCAGTCTCATGGTAAGTGTCAGTTTTATATTTGAAGCATTTGAGCATGTTGCAAAGAGTCATTTCTTGATTATGTAACGTTTGCCTAAAAATTATACCTTTTTGACTAATTTCACCTTGGTGGTTGACATGGAATCCTAATAAGTTGGTCACCCTTGAGAAAAGGGTTGCTACTGTGGGGTTCCTTGAAGGTTCATCGTACCAATCTTCACTCATACTTACCACTTTCCACACTACTTCCTCTATGTTTCCTCATCTTTTGGGTTTTCGAGTGCATTGACCCCAAGAAGGGCTTCTACCTCATTTCATGGGAAGAAGGGGTTGAAGGCCCAGAGGTGTTGTAGCTCACATAATACATAAATGCTCACTCTAAATTCATGAGGGCCATGAGACGCTTGTATGAATGAATAAATGACTTTTGATTGAAAAAATGAATAAATAATGTCCCACTTCATGGAGAAATGCATTGCAACGCCTTTTAATTTCCAGTGCATATGACACTCAAGGTGTTCTAACTTCAAGTGGCATTGTAGTTCTCCTTTACTCTACATTGCACATAACACTCAATGTTCAGACTTAATAAAAAGGCAAATAAAGGGCTTTGGAAAATGTTGCATTGCAAATGAAAGGAACTTAAGGATGTAGCACACCCTCCACAAAGGCACTTATAAATGAGACAATATGAACCCTTAGTATGTCAAGAACCTCATGCCCAAAATCCTTCCCCAAATCCACCTCATACTCATCACATGATCTAGATAGGTTATTATTGGGAAACATTCCTTGACTTGGGGATTGGCTTACCCAATAGGGCACCATGAAACCCTCCCATACCTAAATTTGGAAAAACTTATAAGGTCTTAGAGCATTCGTTTAATTTGAAAAGGGGGGATTTGATACACA
This sequence comes from Picea sitchensis, assembly GCA_010110895.2. Taxonomy (NCBI): domain Eukaryota; kingdom Viridiplantae; phylum Streptophyta; class Pinopsida; order Pinales; family Pinaceae; genus Picea; species Picea sitchensis. Next base: position 4,980 of record SNQJ01S0095552.1, on the reverse strand, counting down.
TTTTTGGGTGGTTCTTGTATTAAATGTGGCTTAATTGGCATGATTCATGTCACTTGTGGACCCTTAGAGGGCGTACTTGTTTGTCTTTGCAGGACCTTGCCCATAGGATGGATGTCATACCCCATTTATGGGTAACCATTGATGATGAGTATTGAACTTTGAGAGTGGAGGACATTTCCTTTGGAGGCACCTTGGCATCACTAGAGGATGAGGTTGCACCCTTCTCCACTTGGACATTGGCCTTTCAAGGCCTAGGACATCACTTCTTAGCTCTTGACATCACCTTGGAGGGATAGGGTTTGATGGATGAGATGGTTCCAGAGGTGGCTTGAAAGGAGGAGACCCATGGTAAGACACTTTGTCACATGAGTGCATGACACATGGACATTGGAGGCCTAACGTCTCCCTCCTTCAAGTTTGATGTTGCATTTTGAGAGCCTACGTCACCCTTCTAGGGTGTGACGTCACACTTTTAGGGTTTCATTTTATTTAAATTTTTATTTTGGCATAATGTAAGTGCAAATTAAAGGGATCGACCCTCTTAAACTTTTTTGTTGACAATTTTATGTGGACAAATAGCTCAAGGTAGATCCATATAAATAAATCACCTTGACATTTCATTTTATCATCGCATCTTCTCACCATTTTTGAGAGAACAAGTTTGAAATTTTCAGTATATTCAGGTTATTGGCTCTTTTCTCTCATGCGCTATCTCTTGGAGGTCAAGTGTGGATGCTTGTTTGCTGGTTTTTTTGGATGGAATTGCTACAATTAGGGTTTAATATTGAGATATCTTAACGAAGTAAGTAAATTTCCATAATTTTATTTCATGCTATTAATTTTCAAGGTAAATTTTACTTGTTCATGGTAGACGTCTTGATTGGTGAAACCCTAAGAGAGGAGAATAATTGCTTCCTTCTCTTAAAAGGTTAATTTTATCCAAAATTTGTGAAGAAATCCTAGCTAGGGTCAAACTCCTAAAGTCCTAAAGTGCCAGCACTTTAGGATTTTGGCCCTAGACTCTTGATTGTGACCTAGTTGAAGTACTTAAGAAGGGAGAAAAGGTTGCTAGAACCCAAAAGTGCTTGCACTCTATCAATCCTTCTCCTTAAGGCTTAAACCCTAAGGCCCTAATGTGCTAGCACCTTAGATTTTAAGCCCTACCTCTTAGTCTTTGCTAGCTTCATCTCCAAAACTTATTGTATTGTTGTTGTAAAGACTCCATATCCCTCAAAGGCACCAATACTTAAGCTCTATTATGATGAAAGTGATCAACAAACTCTCTATATTAATTCTCTCAATATTCCCACTAACTTTACTAACACTAACTTAAGTTAGTTGACTAATAATCTTGTTGTTGTTGCAAACGTTTGCTGCAACCATCTTAACATACTCTAATTTGTTGCATACATTGCTCTAATAGTAGGATAACATGCTAAGAAATTGCTTGAAGCAATTGGATATGTGTTAAGTTTTCCTTGTCAATTGATGCATTTATGATCTTCTTTTATTATTGCTATCACAAACGTCTACTTGTTGTTATAAATTTTTGTACTACTGCAATTTCATAACAGCCATAGTAATTTTCACTATGTAGTGTCTTAAAGAGGCATTATTTGCATGCTTGTACTTGGAAATAATTATATATATGCTATAAGTGTTCATGTTCTGAGCAGGTACTCAAACATAGTTATACCTATTAGTTCTCCTTGACCTAGACCTTTAATTAGGTGATCAAGAGAGGGGGCGGTAGCCTTGGCTAACAAAATTGCTACTTTGATCCCTTGAGGTCACCGGGGAAGCCTCCCCTGTGGTGAAATTATTCCATCACTAAAACGCGGGGATTTTTTACTAAGGTGACAATGGTAGGATTTCCTATAGTTACACAGATTTGGGGATTTGCACAAGTACAAATCCTATGATAACAAAGACCACTTCTGTGAGCCCCACTCAAGTTATATTTGTTTAGTTGTACTACTTTTCCATTGGATTGATACAAAAAATTTCTCTTCTTTTCCCCCTCAAAAGTTGTTGTATTCCTTTAAATTATTGTTTTGATTGGATATTTGGTTAGTGTACATGCAACTCGGGGATAGATTTGAGTGTGTTGTTGTATTGTTCACTCACATATTTTCCTTCTCTTAGCTTTATAGTTAGTTGAGATAGGTTTTTGGTATAAACACACATTAAAACTACCATAGTAGAATGGTAATCATATTGGGGAATTTGAGATAATCTATCTTTCCATGGTTGTTTTAAGACTTTATGTCTATTTAAAAATAGTTAATAGTTTATTTTAGATTTCTATTAAGACCTAGCTCACAACTATGCAGCCTTACTTTAGTTTAATTCTCAATTTTTTCAGTTTATAGCATTTTAAGGAAATTCTACAATAATTTCTTAAGTTCCTGCACATATCACGTGGGATTTTCCTCGATAGTTGCATGATTTAGTGGTGTCAAAGGATATTTTTCTACTTGTGCAATCACACCACTATGGCTTGTACAAACCAATTAACCCTTGTCAAAATTGGTTTCTTGATATTATTCTTCTTTACTGGGAAATTGGCTTTAGCATATTAAATTTTCCTTAGATTATTCATTGCTTTAAGTATGTTATTTTTGCAAAATATTGTTCAAATTAAGGATATATGATTGGTAAAGAGAGAAACCTTTATTTTTAGTACTTTTCACTTCCTACTTTTCCTTGTCTTGCAATTTACTTTTCAACATTTCCATTTTAGTTGTTCACGTCACTCGTACACATGAAGAAGGACCTAAAGACTTTGCATATCGGAGTATTATCTTCACCTTCCGTGATAGTAATATAGGTTATTTAGAAACAATTGAGAGAGTGAAATACCTCTTAGACACTCCTTGAAATATAATAGGCTTGGTTCATGCCACAAACCAAGACTATTAAAATCAACCAACTTAATTTAACTGACTAAATCGTCCCATGAGGACCAAAACAATTTATATTTCAGTCTAGGATCATGGAGTTAACCATCCAAACAACACTCTATAATTTTTTATCATTAAAACATAGATGTTCTCATAAGGAACATCAAATCCTTTCTAGAAAAAGTGTTTGTTAACACAAGGGACACACTCTCATTTGAGACTCAATACTTAGGTAATATTTGTTGGATTACTAATAGGGGNNNGGGGGGGGGGGTGAATCAGTAACGAGCAATTAGAGTACTTTTAACCACAGTTTATTCTTTAACAAAATTCAACATTTTATCATTAGCATTCAATATATCATCAACAGTATAATCATAAACAACATCACATCACAATAGATACATAGTACACCAAAATTTACATGGAAACCCAAACGGGAGAAAACCACGAAATGATTTTCTTATATATCAAAAGAACACATTCATTGGAAGCACCAAATTCTGATTCTCCAGCTACAACTGGAAGGAGGCTCCAAACTCTTGTTCTCAAGCTCCAACCTGAAGGAAGCTACAACTCCCTAAATTCCTTGGATCCAACCAGAAGGAGGCTACAACCCCATGAGTTCTCCAACTCCAACCGGAAGGTGGCTACAACCACCTATCCTTGCCATGTCCAACCATCTTGTAATATAAATGTAGTCCAATTGTCACTATCACAAACTCTGCCACTATCACTATCACTCTGTATCTATCACTGTCACTTTGTCTCTGTCACTGTCACATCAACCTGTATCTTCTCATCAACCAACTAAACATATACCATACCATGCATCAAGTGTATACGAACATACATACTATCTCATGCATCAATCATGAACCAAAAGATACATCAATAATGAATAGTGAATCATGAACTAGAGAATCAACCATGTACAACCTTTTCCATATACCATATCATCAATCATATGCAGATATGTACCATATAATCAATGGAGTATCTCAAAGAACCAATCCATGCCCCTCATGCATATTCCACCATACAACATGAATATGACGCAACCATATATAATCAAATCAAAGATAAGAACCATAAAAACCATGTCATGTGTTGAACCAGATATAAGAGTGCTCCTCACTCAACCAAGCAACCAAGATATACCATATACAAATACCAAACCAACCATACTAAGTATTCCTCAAGCATACACCATACCATGACAAGAAGTAACCATCAAAACAAGGATATAACCATACCAATACCTTTGTAGCTGACCTGAAATAGTAAGATGTTGACATGTAACCTTCCTTTAAGACTCTAGGGACCTAGTACCAACATCTACTCAAATTTTCATGATCTTTTCACATGTACGTGACTTTCCCTTCTACATCCCCCATATATACACTCGTTCCCCCACTGCAGCCCATGTACATACGCTCCCGCACAGGCCTGTAACTCAAGTATACCTCAAAAACTAGGGTTTTGTTGAAATTCTGAGATTCTCATCATTGACCCTTCTTTGCTACTTCAAAAAATGACGCTACAACCTTAGTAAAAGATCACTACATGACAAGAAAGGCAACAATAAATAAGTGTGTGAGTGTGCTTGTGATTGACTCCTTGAGGTGCTTGTATACTTGTGTTAGGTAACTCCTCTCCTTAATTTAGGGCTTCTATGGTTTTCTTGTTACAACAACTTTACCCTTTCATTAAAGAGTTGTAACCAACTAGGGGCTTCTTGACCACTTCTTCGGGGCTTACAACTTCACAAAGTCATATCTCCCTAACCATGAGGAACTACATGGAATTTTGCATATCATCAGAAACAGGACGGCAAGTATTATCCATCTATGATGGTATTTCCTACATTCACACTATCCTTTCTATCCATATTCTTCACTCAACTTTGGGTACAAAAACCATACCATCTGGGCTACTGGAAATCTTCAAGGGTTGACATCAATATCTAAGATCACTCTCCAAGGGTTGACATCAATTACAACCAACTTTCCAACAATATCCCCCTTTGGTATTGATGGAAACACTTAGGCATGGAAATCCTTATGCTCATACTTCC
>SNQJ01S0095551.1:1734-24867 GCA_010110895.2 Picea sitchensis | reverse complement strand
GGCCATTAGTTGTAATTATACCTCCTAATCTCCTATATATACCAAGGAGACATTTTCATTTTGAATCATCTTGTACTTGAACATTTAAGTGGGGTAAAAGGAGGTTTCCCCCTCGAAGAGGCTTATTATCTGAAATTATCTCTCTTTCAAGGCGTTGAGTACTCTTTTTGAGGCTTTTCTATGCTATATTGATATTTGGTTCTTAACATTACTCCAGCTTTAGTAAAATTGATCAAGTTAAAGAAGGTAAAGCATGTTAAATCTTGGTTAGTACGTCTAGAAACATGGACCAAAATAAAGGTAACAAATTTTATTTTGGATTTTGAACTCAGCATAGATGGTCAAAGTACAAAGTTAAATCCGAATATATTACCTTTGGGGTCTTATGACATAATTATCAGAATGGAATGCTTAGAAAAACATAAAGTGATATTAAATTTTTATGAAAATTCATTTGTGTATAAAGATGAAAACAATACAGTTCGAAGAGTACAAGGAATTAGAAAACCAGTTTCTATTAGGAAAATATCAGCAATGTAATTTAAGAAATGTATTAACAAAGGTTTCCAAGTATATGTTGTTCAAGTAAATAATCTCCTAGGGGAAGAATGAAAACTAAGTTTAGAAGACTATGCAGTCCTACATGGGTTTAGAGACGTATTTGTATAAGAAATATCAGAGCTACCTACAAGGAGAGAGATAGATTTCTCTATCGATCTACTACCTAGATATGCCCCAATGTCCAAGGAACCTTATAGAACAAGTATACTCAAATCAACAAAACTGAAAATTCGATTACAAGAACTGTTAGATAAGGAATATATCAGAACAAGTGTTTCACCTTGGGGAGCACCAACTTTATTTGTTAAAAAGGAAGATGGAACTTTGAGACTCTATATTGACTATCGACAACTGAATAAAATGACGATTAAGAATAAGTATCCTTTACCTAGAATTAACGATCTCTTCGACCAGGTTGGAGGAGAAAAGATATTCTCTAAGATAGATTTAAGGTTTGGTTATCACCAAGTCAGGATAAAGGATGAATATATAAATAAAAAAACATTTAGAACAGGTTATGGACACTATGAATTTGTAGTGATCCCGTTCACACTTACTAATGCACCAACAACTTTTATGTGCTTGACAAATAGTATATTCAGTCAATATCTAGATAAATTTGTACTAGTTTTTATCAATGATATTTTAGTTTATTCAAAAACTAAACAAGAACATGAAGAGCATATGAAATTAGTACTATAGATTTTAAGATAACATATGTTATATACTATGTTTGATAAGTGTGATTTATACCAAAGAAAGGTACAATATTAAGGACACGTAATATCAGAAGATGGTATTGCAGTGGACCCAGCAAATATTAAAGCCATTATGGAATGGCCTATCCATAAATACGTAGCAGACATAAGGTCATTTATTGGGATTACTAGTTATTATCATAGGTTTATAAAAGGATTTTCCAGAATTGCATATATGATTACATCACTACAGAAAAAGGGAATAAAGTTTAATTGGTCACAAAAATGTCAAGAAAAACTTGATAATCTAAAGGAATGTTAATTATGCCACCTATCCTAAAAGTGGCCGACCCATATAAAGACTTTATAGTTTGCGTAGATGTGAGTAAAGAAATATTAGGACGTGTGTTAACACAAGATGGACATGTCATTTGTTATGAATCACATTAATTGAAAGAACATGAACAAAACTATGTGACTGATGATTTAGAATTAGCAGTTGTGATTCATGCATTGAAAATGTGGTGGCACTATTTAATGGGAAGGAAATTTATGCTACTAACCATCAACAATGGTGTAAATCATTTGTTCATTAAACCAGATTTGAATTCAAGATAAGAGAGATGGTTGACATTTTTAACTGAGTTCGATTTTGAAGTATGACGCATCAAGGGTAAGGAAAAAAAAGTTGCAAATGCACTAAGTCAAAGGACTAGTGGACCCTATGAAGTAAGTATCAACAAATCATAGAATGATATCTAACATAGAATAAAATATGCAAGAAGTAATGATGAAGATTACATCAAAGCAACAACAAAATTGTAAGGAAATGCATAAAATATGAACAAAACAGATCTAAGTATAAATAAAAATGGATTGTTAAGGTTCAATAACAGGTTGTATGTGCCTAACTCTATTGATTTAAATGTGACAATTGTTGATAAGGTGCACAAAAATTTGTATTCTGGTCATCTAGGATACAAGAAAATGATAAAAACCTTAATGAAACTACTTTATTGGCCTAACATGAAGAATGAAACAACTGAATGTTTGTCAAAATGTTTAGATTGCCAACAAGTAAAGGTTGAGAATCAACATCTGTCAAGTCTGTTACAAATTATTCCTATACCCGAATGGAAATGGGAAATTATTTTGATGGACTTGATCACAGGTTTTCCTAAAAATCAAAGAAAAAGTGACTCAATTATGGTAGTGCTTGATAGAATAAGTAAATCTGCACATTTTATACTCATGAAATCTACTTACAAAGTTATTAATATCATTGAAATTTTTATGAAATAAATTTTTAGGTTGAATGGAATTCCTAAAATGGTAATTTTAGCTAGAGATGTCAAATTTACAGCCAATTTTTGGAAATAATTGTTTGCAAATTTGAATACTAATTTAAATTTTAGCAGAATTTACCATCTGCAAATGGATTGACAGATTGAACGAAGAAATCAAATTACCAAAGACACATTGAGAATTTACGTAAGGAAAAAACCAACTAATTGGGAAGAATATCTACACTTAGTTTAGTTCGCTTACAACAATGGTTATCAAGAATCAATTAAGATGAGTCCCTTCAATGTATTATATGGAAGGAAATGCAAAACCACGATCATTTGGGATAATCCAGTTGACAAGATTATTGTGGGACTATAAAGGCTACAGGAAATGGAAAGAATGGTAAAAAAGGGTACAATAAAACTTGGAAGAGGCACAAGACTGATAGAAAAGCTATGTAGATCTAAAAATAAGACATCATGAATTCAAAATTGGGGAACATGTATATATAAATTTCATAGAAAGAAGAATCTCTCTAAAGCTAGGAAGTTGTTCCACTCTAAAGCTAGGAATTTGTTCCAAGTTGGTGCTAAGATTTTGTGTCCCCTTCAAGATTTTAAGTCCAATCGGACCCATGGCATATCAACTAGAACTTCCTACAAATTTACAAGTTCATAATGTTTTTCATGTTTCGTTATTGAAAATATATATTCATGATATTACTAACATAATTGATTGGAACATGGTGTAGGTGGAAAAAGAAGGGGAGTTCCAAGCAGAACTGATATGCATTATGGGCAGGAAATAAACATTACATCGAAATAGAGCAATCGCCTAGGTAAAAGTGAAATGGAATCACTTTAGTCTTGAAGAGGCCAGATGGGAATTGGAAGAAGATATGGATAAAGATTATGCAATCCTATTCTGAGAAATTGTTGAAAAACGAGGACATTTTTTACTTAAAGGGGAGAGGATGTGATATCCTCAAATTATTAGAAATTAAATTCCAAGTTGAATTTATAAATAAATTTCAATTTATGGAAAATCTAAATTTATAAATTTATTTCCATTTATGGAAAATCCAAATTTAGAAGTATGGATTATGTAATTATTATTTGATGATTGTTGGGAAAACATTTGACTTTCCCAGTTGTCCTCTTTTGTTGGACACGTGTACGAGACAAAAAATTTAATAAATTTAATGTTGGAAGACAATTGCAACAACCAGGTTAAAAATAGTTGACTATGAATCCATGAGTGGGGAATAGTTTTGAGTTAAGTCATAGCTTATTTTTACAAGGAGAAAAAGTTCAATTTGGCCACTAGCAGCCCCTAAAAATCATGGATTTGTAAAGCCAGGGATTTCCCAAGGAGGGAAAGGAATGGAAAATCCTAGGCACAAAATAAATACAACATATGTGGGAGGCAAGACGTTGCTTAGTATGTTGGGGAATTGATAATGGTTTTATTTTTATGACCATAGCTAGTGTGAGGCAAATCTTTTTCTGATTTGTTGAATGTGATAGTATCTAAGGAGGATGACTCAGTTCACCCTTATGGAGTCATGGTTAGGCTAGGGGGGTGATCAAGACAAGTGATCATGGTTGTTCCATTTCTACGGTTGGGCGGAACATGGCTATTCTATTTGTTTCCCATCATCAGTATTCAGGTATGTATCTTAGCCATGAGATTTATTGTTGATGTTATATTATGGATAGTATATGGTTGTTAAATTGTTTTGCATTTTATACATATAAGTAAAATCGGTTTAAACTGGATTGTACAACCATGTTATATTGTGGGTTACTATTGTGTAAGAATACCTATAGTGGTGTTTTATGTGAATTATAAATGTTTAGTATTTATATCTGGGTATATATATATGTAGATAAATAGGAAAACTATGTATATGTGCATTTGGGACATTATGAATCTATATTATTAATTGTACATTACTGTGCATAATCAACTACTTCAGAAAGAAAAGTTTAAACAACTTGTATTGTTGTTATTCTATTATGTTGGGTATAAAGAATAAAAGTCCCAAATACATTTTGCCATCTATTATTCAAGGAAGATATGTGACACAGTGAATTGTAGAATATATGCTAAAATTTAATTTATTACAGTCAATAGGTCGTTGACAAAAATGTTACATATTGAGTTCCTTAGATAGAAGAACTCCATAGATAATCTAAACAGAAATTTTAAAGTACTATATGAATTGTCTGTGAGTGCACATTGACTGGTGGAATACATATGGAACTAGAATACCTTTTGTCGATAGGCTAGTGTTCTTCACGAGTTGCACGATTTTTTTTTCTTTCAACCTACAAAGGAGTAATGCAATACTATTAGCAAGTTACTATTGTACAAAACATTGAAGAATAAGATAAATGAAAGAATCAAGGCATACTTATTTGAAATCATGATTGAATGATATACGATCAGTATTGCTTTGCGAAGTAATCGATCCAAGACCTAGGAGGGGGAGTGGGTATGTGATCCATTTGATGGGTTACCTTGCAAGATAGAGGGACCCATCATCATTTTATGTACATGTGAAATTAATACTCATGCAATTAATAAAACATAAATAAGCTTCTATTTAAGTTCGGTAACTTTGATATCCTGTAGTTTATAAGATACAGAGAGAAGATATACAAGATGAATAATGACAAGAATCAAGAGTAGGGTCATAATAACTGGCAAGTATTACTTTGGAGGAAAATACCCAAACTTCATACAACAGGAGAAAGAATATTGTGAGAACTAACACTTTAAAACACAACTACCCTTATGCACAGACGATAATAATACTTATAGTAAAGGAAAACATTAAAGCATGTAGTAAGGACAAATATTTAAAAAATGTGATCTATATATATATATATATATATATATATATATAAATTTAAATCCCGAAGCACCACAAAGGAACAGATGAAGCAATTTGGGTGTACAAATATTTTAGTAAGGACCTATTTCTTTATTAAAATTGAATGAAAGCTTTGGTTTAATAAAGCAAGAAGACCTTGTGTGTTTTAAACAGAGTTTTCAAAGGAACAAAAAGATCTTCAAACTTGTATATGTATTGAACTATAACCGTCGAGCTAACATTAAAGGGTGTTGTTGAAATGGTCATGTGTTTTTCATAGAGACAAAGCATGATTTTATTCTCAGGAAGGAATTCTTTAACTAGTGGCTATATACAAAAAGGTGTTGTTTCTATTTATCAACATTTAATATACTTTAACCTTTCCATATAAAATACATAGTGCATTTATGAAATTACATACATGTTTAAATAGACGAAGCCTATAACAAATCCCTAAGTGTATGAAGTTTGAAGATCACAGTTGAAGGTAAGGATACAAGTAATTATATTCCGACAATGAATTTTACATAGGGTTCACTCGATAGATCCTTAAAACTGACGATTATTTCCTTATATAGTAACCTACAAAACAAAGGTCGTGAGTTAAATGACTCTTTACAAACTTAAAACCCACACGAGAAATTGTAGAGAGTTGAATTCATAACCTTTCGATAACAGTTTGATAGGGGAGGAACCCAGAGATATGGTATTAAATACAGATAGCCAAGAGAGGATAAAATGCAATAACAACCCATGAGTTCAATTTCAAAGGAATTTACCTATCATACATTAAAAATAAATATCACCATGGAAACTGAAACGAGCACAGTTGAAGGCGTAGTATCTTATGGTTATTATTGCACATAGAACACAAATTTCCATGGACAGAGACATTATTCCACAGAGAACATGCATTTTCATAGAAAGAGAAAATATTCCACAGATAACACACATTGCATAGATAGAGAAAATATTCCACAAAGAACACGCATTTCATAGACTGAGAAATTATTATATAGTGAACATATTATGTTACAAGAATAATTAGTGGTACAGAGAAAAAGTACAAAGTAAATGAATAACTCCATAGAACTCATTTAAAACTGTATTATGGAGATAACAAGGTACTTACCACACCTATGGAGAGATTTTCCAGAGATCCATTCATACCGCTCTCCACCAAGGTAGAATGTCATTACAGAGTCGAATACAAATGTCAATCATATACATTGCAGGGATAAATTATTTGAAAAAATGAAAGAGGAAACTATGAAGAAAAATTTATACCTCGAGCCCCTCGCTAGTGGAGTAAGAGAGACTATACGTCCCACACCTCTGCCATGTGAATCGATGGAAGTGGTAAGCCCACATTGGGCATTTCCCTGTCATGATAGTTCTGGAGGGTATGGGATAGACCAATCAAAATTAATGGGCTAGCCAGAGCTTAAATTCCTATAGGATAGAATAACCTAGGTTCAGACATGACCTATAATTAGCCGCATCTTCATTTTTAAACCACTTAAATGCTGAGGAATATATTTAAAAACAGATGTCAGGTGGATAGGGTGATCATGCGCACTAGGTATTAACTGTATGCGTAGTGTATGAATTGTATTCCACTTCAAACATAAAGTTTTATACCATGGAAAGTGTTATGGTATGGTTAGATTAATACCCTAGCACTTAATCTATAATTATGACAATGATATCTCCTAGTTCGCTCGGGTGATAAACTATGTTATAATTTATATTAGTTTTACTATGTTAAAGACATTCATGTAAGAAAAACTATAACATAAGTTTATGAAATGCTAAATATGGATAACATAGGTAGGAGGTAACCCTACCGTCCTATGTGATGAACCTTATACTATGCACCTTGGTAGTCATAGTTACCTTTTTAATAATACAGTCAAATGTACGACTTTAATTTCAGGAGTAGGGTAAATTTGATTATGAGTTAATCTAATGGAAGTGTTATGTTTATTTTAAGGCTATCAACATTATGTTATTTTGTTGGATAGTTAACCTCCTACATACTATTAGTATGGATAGTCCAACAGAGTAAAACATTTATGTCTATAAATAGTGTCTTATATATATAAGGGAAATATTTTCATGTGTCGCGAACAATTTATCGATTTATAGACTTTAGTTCCCTAATTAATTTTATTTTTTTTAATTTTAGTGAAATTTTGCGTACATTACATGCAAACTCATTACAAAGAGTGATGTCGTGAATGAAGTTATTTTGGTTTCAATTGGAAAACCTATATCTATCTTAGAGTGGTACAAGGACATTGTATTTTATTTAAAATATGGTCAGTTTCCCATAATCATGACTCCAAACAAAAGAAGAGCTTTAAATATGAAGTCAAGTCAATATGTGTTGATTGCTGAAATATTATTCGGAAGAAACTATGATGGAATGTTATTGATATGTGTAGATGAAAATAAGTACCAAGAATGGATACAACAATTTGATGAAGGTATATGTGGAGGACATTTTGTATTAACTGCTACAACACATAAGATAATTAGAGACATATATGATTTTCCATCAATTTTCAAGGACTCATATGGGATGGTGAGAATCTACATTACATGTCAACAATTCAAAGGAAAATTGAAAATCTTTGCAATGTCTTTGCAATCTATATCATTAAAAAAACCATTCACATAATGGGGGTTGGATTTCATTGGGCCAATAAATACAAAATCAAGTAAGAGGCAAACATATATTAGCACTGCTATGAATTAATTCATGAAATAACAGGAAGCAACAACATTGAAAAAGGATGATTCTAATGAATTGATTAAATTCCTCAAGGATAACATATTTTCAAGCTTTGGTGTTCTAGAGAAAATCATTATACACAATGGCCCAATTTTCATTGGATCAAAATTAACAAAATTTTGCAGAGAGTATGACATTGTGATGGTAAAATCATTGACTTATTATCCACAAGAAAATGGCCTTGCCGAGTATACTAATAAAACAATCATTCATATTCAAAAGAAGACTATTGATCGAAATAAAATAAAAAATCCACTTGAAGTTGATGGATGCTCTATACACAAGAAGAATGACCCTAAAGGATAGCAGTGGGATGTCTCTTTCTATGTTGTTTTATGGAAAGGAAGAGAATATTCCAATTAGCCTTGAATTGAATTCTTTAACTTATGCGGTTAACCTAGAGGACGTTGTAAATACTCCCCCGTGCATACACGATTGAATCAATTATTGAGATTAAAATAAGAAATAAGTGAATCTTTGAAGAAACCATCATAGAGGCAATAAAATGTTAAGAAATATTTCGATCAAAGTGAAACAATCAAGAACTTTAAAAAGGGAGAATTGGTGTTTCTTTGGAACAAAGAAAAATATAAGTCGTCAATGCATACAAAATTTGAGGCACTGTGGATTGGGCCTTACCTCATTGAAAAAATTATGGATTTCAACTCATACATGATGAAAGATATGAAGGTAAATATGTTAATGTTTCATGTGAATGGAAAACACCTGAAAATTTTATTTTCTTAAAATACACTCTCCTCTTTGTACATAGTTTTTATTTTTATTTTTTGCATATCCTCACCATTTTGACTCCATTGCCCAAAGCATAAAAAATATGGTCGTGATGATTCTAGATTCTTGAAAACCCGCAGGGGGTTATCATCCCACAGTTGGAGCCAATTGTTGAACCCATTTTCTTCTTCCCCTTTTCTTTATATTTTCTCGTTTTCTTTTCCTACATTTTCTCTTCCCCTTCTATAATTTCTCTTTCTGAATCTCTCTTCTTCCCCTTTTTTTCCCATTTTCTTTATTGTATCAAAATAACCACACTTATTAATTTTCATCATGTTCGTGGACTTTCAGAATCACAGACCTTTGGACTTGTAATATGTTCCATTTACCCATATATGAGTCCTCTCAAGACTTTGTTTATTTTTATATTGTGGACTTTCAAACTTTCAAACTTGTTGGCCTACATGTTATACCTCCACTTCTCCCACAGTTCGTTCAAAATATTTCAACACTTGGCCATTTCATCTATTTTTACTTTCCAACTTGCGAATCTTTAGATTCATAGACTTACCTTTCCATTCTAATCACTCACACTAACTCTTCGCCATCATGTGTCTCTTCCTTCACATTTCTCGATGTCAAATTTAATGTTATCCTTACAGAATTAACTGCTAATTTTTTTTTTAAATACTTGTTAATTAATGGTGCTTATATCGAGGCTAGTCATATTTATTTTGAGTTAACGTTTCCATCAAAATAAATTCTAACTTCAAATCATTTTACAGTGAAAGGTAATATTACAAGAGAGGCTTGCTAGCTTCACTAAGTTAGTCATGAGAAAAAAACAATTTTGTGGAGATACCTTGAACCTCTTCTATAGAGAAGACCAGAAGTACCATTGGTCCTCGTCATATTTGTACTATTCAAATCAACTGGGTAAATAAAACAACAAGGTGTGGACTTCAGGGATAGTTCTAGCATGTTGTSTTCCAAAWTTTTTTGAATGTAAATATATTGTCACCTGGTACATCAACAAGTTTATCCAGAGAAAAAGAGTCATCACATTGCATAGAAGTTCTCATGTTTCCTTGGAGCCTTCAATATTTAGGGAGATTCTAAAATTGCCAAAGTTCAACTTGTTTACAAAGGGGAGGAATCCAAGAATTTTCTAAAAAGAAAAAATAATGGAACTGAGCTTCTTCAAGAATATCCACACGACCCTGCATCAATTCCAAAAGATATACCTAGGATTCAAGTAGGTTCTTTAAAAATTACGTATAAATAAATTTCCTTGTTATTTACTCAAATTGTTGGCCAAGACACTACAGAAACTATTCCCTGATTGGAATTATATATACTTCATTTTGTAGTTCATGAAAACACAATCTTTGACTGGGTAAAGATTATTTCAAATGAAATTACTACACAGTTGAAAATTTTCAAGACTCAGAAGAAGTTTTATATGTCTTCTTATTTTATATTTTCTATTACATATTATCATACTTTCTAGGGTTTAAACATTTCCTGAAGAGCGAAAATAAAGGTGGACCCTATGACCATGTGGTATCAAGCTTTATGGAGACATAGTCTCAAAAATCATTTCTATGAAGTATATTACGATTTTGTGTCTAAATTAAAGAAGTTATTATTTTGGGAAGGAACTTCCCGACTCTCATTGGAAGCATCATCATTTCTAAAAGGGAAACTAATTATTTAAAAAATGGAGGATTACAATATAATGAGGGTTTTCTGCTGTATCGAAAAAACTATTTTTCTTCCATATTATATATCTGATAAGTTGTTTAATATTGAATTATCCATACAATACAAATTCTATTTTCACAACTTTTTTGAGAAAAGAAAAAAGCATTTCATAGCTCTCCCATGGAAAGTTGGTGAGATTATTGATAGATTAATTTCCAATATTGACAAATATTTTTCTTATTTTGACCATTCCAACTTGAGATATGCAGAGGAAATAAAGGGCTTTTACCCTAGTCATATTTTTTATAATAATTTGATTTTAGTTGGGATCATCCCTCCACTCATAAATTCATCTGTAAGTGAAGAAGAGGAGGTTTATAGCCATAAAACAAATAATCAAGAAACCAACAGAGACTCCGATGATGTAGAAATTGTCATAAGTACCACAAAAAATCATTAGGAAAGAGGTAAGCCTTTAAACGACAAGAATCATCAATCACAAGTAGTTTCGCAAATAAGTACTCTACCGAAGGAAAATCCTCATCCTAGGACATCACATCTAAGAAAAATACAAAGTAATAATTTGGGGAATGTGAAGAAACAAGCCCTCATAAGGGGAAATAAAAAGGACTAATTCACATCATGAGGGAGAACAAACACATGCACCAGAAAATGATTTTTTATTGGATAATATGGACTTGGATGTGGATATTGAACATATCACTTTCCCATATGTAGAAGTATCAGCTAGATAAAATGTACATCATATTTATTCAGTCATGGTCGAGGATACATTCTCTAATGAATAGGATTTTGTTGTACAAAATGCTTCTTTTAATAAGGAATATAAGAAATTGGTTTGTGAAAGAACTACAAAGATTAAAATTGGGAAGTTATGGTCCAACATTGATATACGGAATATGTTTCCTTCTAGATTGTCATCTATTCATAAAGTTACAGGGGATGCACTTGTTGTTTCAATTGAAAATATGGAGGAAGAAAATGATTAATTGAAAAAGAAAATTAAATAATTGGAAGCAACCCTCATGCCTCCACCTATTCTGGCTTCCCCCATTGCCATGATTTGTCACGGAATATGTTTTTCAAGAAACCGCATAATCAAGTGCTAGAGTCAATGGAATTTCAAATTTGAGCATAGCAAATTGACATTTTTTCGAATAAAATATTAATAAAAGAATGTCATTAATTTTAGAGTTATGGGATATGAAAAAAAAAAATTCCTCTCTTGGTTTGAGAATTCAGAACACTAGGGAATATTTGAATACAAATTTGAAAAATGATGAAGGTTTTTATACATATGGAGTTGTGATGTTTTCTATGAAGGTTTTGGAAATGACAGAGAAATTGAGAAAGTAATGAAATTTACCTTCTTCAAGCCACATCAAAAAACTTAAGTCCTGATGGATTGAAAGAATCAATGTATTAAAAGGAATGCCAACCAAATTGACTAATTTATCAAGAAGGAGGACATAAGCACACAAAAAAAATCATGATTTAGATATATCTTGCACTATCATTAAATTTATAGACCCTATGTATATCTAAAATTCAATTCTTATGACTCGAAAACATATCGAAGGGAAACTTGAAGAATTAAAAAGGGAATCAGCTGAAAGGTTTGACAATATTATTGAATTCACACATGATGATATTGACAGTTGGCTTTGTCGAGTACACCAATAAAAATGAATACATTGAGAATGCATTGAAAAATTTATCTATTGATCTTAGAGAAATAGAAAAGGAGTTGTTTAATGTTAAAGTAAAACAAGAACTAACCATTGCCTTGTTAAGGGATTTTATTCAAGAATGGTTAAACAACTCAATTGCCAAGATTTCTGAAATACCAGCAGAAGTAGTTACGACCGGTAATCAAACCAGAACAAGAAAGGGTACAAAAGAAACAACAACAAGAAAATGGAAACGTGAGATACCATCATAGTAAGTCCATGTTGATCACATACTTCTTCCTTTATCAGTTGTCATCCAGTTATTCTTATTCTTTAACTAGAAACGTAGAACCAAATCCAGATAATCTTCTTTTTTGTCTTTTTTCAAGATTTTTTTGTTCGACATCCTCCCATGTTATTCTCTCTATTTACTTCTTTCTTGTACATGTTTGATTTATTGTCCATGAGAGCTCCAATCTGAGTACTTTGGAAAAACACCTTTAATTTGAATGCACTGTAACAAAGATTATTATTTTTGAGAAATCCTAGAGAACTAATTCAAGATCAATTTTCATTGTATTTTATAACTCTGAGTCTTGATTATAAAATATTTGAAATTTATCTATCATAATCATTTTTTGAGCTCTATAAGTATTACTCTATAAAATTTCTCTCATGTGAATGGGCCATCTTCTTTTATTTCTGATGTGATCAAAATCTTTATTTTCACTATGATGGATGTGATGATATTTTTATTTGTTCTAATGTGTGGTGTGAGATATTCCTGGTGCATTTCTTAGGAATTATCTTTTATAAATACCCTTTACTTTTCAAGACTTTTTATTTTTATTGAGAACTGGAGATTGGACTATATCATGGTCCTATATTATTCTTGATTTGAAAATTATAAAAATATCATAAGAAAAAGAGGAGTACCACCTCTGTAAAAATGTAGGGGGATTGATATCCTTGTGAGGTTGTCAGTTACATTCATAAATATTCAATGATCAACAATACTTAGCAGAAGATTACTAGCATAATGTTGCTATTTGGAATTCCTTCTCTCCTCTACCCCTTGGAATCAATTTATACTCCAAGACGTTAGTTGGAGTTGTTATCCATGTGCTATAGGGTGTTAAGAATTGGAGAAACTGGTAGACCCCACCAAAAAATATGTGCTTTTATATTTTTTTGTGCCAAATAAATACATATGAGGGCTATAGAAAAGAAACATGTCTATCATATGTGCATTGTGAGAGAAGAGGGAGTGTATAACTTGGAAAATGTGTCTTTTTGAGTATTTTAAGGAGGAACCAAAGGTTTTTTTTGTCTGCAAGTAGGACATGTATTATACAATCAATACAGTCATGTGCATCCATTTTATGAGGTGGAAAAATATGCTATAGCACCTTTGTTTTTTTCCCAAACATTTACTAATATATTATATTGTGTTATATTGTATTTTAATAAAAGAAACATTTGATTGGTGAGAAGAAGAAGAATGTGTGTTCTTTGGGATAGGAATTATTGCTTTTTCTTCTCTAAAAATGGATGGTATTTTTCATAGGAATAGCCACTTGTATTAATTTAATAATATAAATAATATTTAAAGTTGAAAACAAAACACAAAGGGTAGCCATATAGAGAGAGGACATGAAAAATAGATTAAAATATTTTACCACAATGCATATGATGTACACTATTATAACTATATATGGTCACCTTTGACCATCTATACTCTATTTTTCTATTTATATATGATCTCTCCATCATTTTCCATTCCCTTTATATGTTTGTATATATTCATATATGTACACACATACACACACAAGTTGGTAACTTCATGCACATGATTTTCCTTATGAAAATCATAACTTATTCATGGTTTTCCTTCATGCAATCTATGAGAACCTCCAAACTGGCCAAAAAACATAATAATTACATAAAATGCATGGTTACCCATGGACATTATGGAGTTCATACACTTGTAATACCATGATCTCTAGATCTATTGAGCTAGAACTATTCCTAATGCTATTAATAAGATTCCTGTCTTTTGACTAATGGATAAGACTAGTTAAATCACATTATTGGATAATTGTTTGGAGAATCATTTTCCTAGGTTTTTTATAATTTCTTCACTAGTAGAACTCCCTATTTCTTATTGCATTGTCTAGTTGTGAGTTTGGTATAAAGTATCCTCAAGCTTCCTTTATAGGGTAAAACCATGACTTATTGTTGGAGTCAATAATGATAAGTGGCTTAGGCTATATGAACCTAGAATTAGGTGATCAAGGTGCCAACAAAAAGATCAAGGATTATTACTTAATGATGTTTTCATATTTTAATATATAAATATCTCTCTTCTTCTTGCACTGATTACTTGTGGAGTATTACCTTGACTTTATTTTATTTTAATGAGTTATGAATGTAATTGATTACCTGACATTAATTATAATTGACTTGTTCTAAGTTTATTACATCTATATATATTCTTTATAAAGATTGAGTAGGTTTGTCATTTTATTTGCTTGTTCATTTGGAAAAGAGCCTAGCATTGAAATATTGGTATCTAAATCCTTTATGAGAGACAAAAGAATAGACAATCTAGTTCTAGGTACTCTCCTCCCTTCATCTCTTTCACATTTCATAATGTAATTTTGTTATTATGAAAAGAACAATATTTTTTTATTATAAAAAGAACTTATTGTTCTTCGATTTATATGTTAGTGGGCTAACCTTTCTCTCTAAAGAATTTTACATACAATATAAATTGTGGCTTCACTAAGAAGAAATATATGATATTCTCCTATTAGGGGTTTCTCCTATTTTTCTAGATTTGTAGATTGGTCTAGTTGTTCTCTTTGATAAATTTCCTCTTTGTTGATGTAGGATTAAGAGAATGTCAAACTTCTTATTTGTTTCTTTTATTTTTTCACTTCTTGAGTTTGTTTCATGAAAATATATTTTGGTATAGTAATGAGTGCTCATTACTCTCCTTTCAGAAACCCATGAGCGCATGCGAGATTACCTAGAGTAACCCATGAGTAGCACATTGGTTTCCTTATATAAACTTGAAAGAATCTACTACAAAGGAAATTGATAGACTCCTAACATCCCTAACCATGTAAGTAGGTATATTTGCATGTAATTCTATGTATCGATGATAACATTAGTAAATAATTCCTATGTAGTAGTGTTAACACAATTATTGTAACAAAGCGAGCTAGAAAATTTTTCCTACTAGAATGTTCCTTCTCTATAATGTTCATAAGGGATGTAAAGGACTATATGAATAGGTAGAATCATTGTAAAATATGTCTTGGAAGTCATTTCTAATATGATATTTTCCCTATTGGAGGTTTCCCACTCGAAGATGCAAGTGAATGTCACTTCCATATGAATAAATATATAACATTTTTCTTCATATTGTCCATTGTGCATGCAATTCTATTCATTTTTTTAGTATATCTAAGTAATATATATGATTTAGGATCTCAATATTTCTATTTTGTACATTACAAGAGGTATTAGAGAACTTTCCTAGAGCAATGTTTAGAAAACATTTTTTCAATATAGATACATTTATTAACATCTATAAATAACAAATATATTTTTCATTAAGTGGGTTAACCTACAGTAGGGGAAGCATACATGTAGGAACTATAAGAGGTTTCACCTTGTTGAAAACCCTTTTAACCCCTATTGGCACCCATTTGAGTAGTACCACATCAGACAACACATATATATGAAATTCACTTCCATGTACCCTCGAGTATATTACAAGTCATGTAGGTGTCTCGAAGCCAACCTTATATCAGCTAGTCAATCACTTGACTTCTATAGTGGCACCCAAATAAACACTTGTGAATATTATTCTCTCATACTTGAGTAATCGGGTAGTGAGGTTAAGGGTACGATCAAACTTCATTAGTTATAGCCTTGAGACATTGGACCAACTGATACTATTAGACCCCAAAATTATATTAGAGATATATAACATAGAGAAATCCCTTGTCCTTAGAACGCTTGAAACCCTACTCTTTTCTATATGTATAGAAAAAATATAAAACAAGAGGCTCTTTTGAAATTTTAAACATTTAGACACTAGAAACCCCGATTCTTTCTTCCACTTTGGAAAATTCCCACATAATATTCGATATGAAAAATTTGAACATTTCGTGAGCATAGTATTTTTCAGTTGGGAGTTTAAAGTTGTCCCACCCACAGCCTTACTTTGGACCTATATTAATATACTTCTTGTGTCATGTTGATTGCAGTGGTACCTCTCTTCCATAAGCCTTTTTTATATGGACCTACTTTCCCCATTATTGATTTCCTATCTAAACATCTCAAAAGCATCACAATGGTCCCATTCGCACAACTCTCTACTAAACATTTTTGTGAGGACCCGTTAACCCAATATCCCTAGCCCCACCCTCCCATAAAAATTTTTCTTGTGCACCCCATCATGATAGAAACATGAAACAAAGATATTGGTGTCCATGTTATTAAATTGGAATATTTATTTCAATACCTACAAACCAAAATAATGAATTCTCAATCTACTACCTATCACAACTTTTCTATAGTTAATGAAAAAGTTTCTAAAATTAATAAAAAGATCAACAAATTGGATGACATATAGGATTGAGTATCTCATTTTCTTAATAAATTCATGTACACCCACTACTGTGAACAACCCTTACACCAAGATCAATTTGAATCATCCCATGCCATGGGGCTTCACTCTCTCACCCTTGTTTTTGATCAATGCATTCCTAAATACAATGTGAATAAATTTGATGGCTTATACCCCAACATCTAGGTCACTTAAATGAAAAACTATTTTTCATTGCATGGAATCACCAATGACTTAATGAAACTTCATGTTGACATGTCTTATATTTAGATCCAGAGAGGTGGAAATGGTGTAATAATTCCCTCATATATTATAATGCTTGGAATCAATTTGTCAAAGATATTTATGAGAATTTTTAATTCATTGCTCATCATTTGGGCTTATTAACCAATCTTAAATAATCAAGTATAGTTGAATATTACATCTCTACTTTTGAACAAATATCCTTCCACACCAAACGTATGTCACACAACTTTTTCCAAGAATATTTTTTTATTGGGTTGAAAGAAGAAATCCATGCTCATGCCTTAATTTATCACCCTACTACTTGTCTTGAAGCCACTTACGAAGATATGAAATCACAAAAGGAAGTTTTCTACTAAAATTTAAAAAATGATCCTTTATTCCCCATCCCTATCCCACCAGTTCCTCTCATTCATTTCCTCCTTTAAAGATAAACAAATTAACTAGGTATTAAATGATAAAATTTCAACTTCAAGGCCTTTGACACAATTGTGATGAAAAATAGTTTTCTAGGAACAAATGTGAAAAAAAACATTTTATGGCCATTTCCGAAGACATTTTAGAATATGATGGTGATGTTCTCCCTCTAAAACGTTTTCCTCAAGTAGATAATGATATCCCTCCTTATTATCAACTAGATGTGGGAAACCAAATATACTTAAATTCCTTGACTCATATTTTATCTGTAACATCCCTCTTTTGCACGCACTATGCGAACTTATTCTTTAGGAAACTTGCTTGCAAGTGATCCAGATTATTATACTATTGGAAATTTGATTATTATTATGAGGCATTATGGATATGATCATATGTTATTTTGTGTATTTACGTAGACAGGTGCTATTGACACGATTCTCCTGAGTGTGAAGTACTTGGACCTCGAGGATGCAGAGGCATTGATGAAACCCCTTGGACTTTGGATCAAGTTAGGGAGTGGACTATTTTGGTTTGATTATTGTTGATATGACATATGCACATCTGATTAGATGTTATGATGACTAATTTTATTTCTAACATGATTCGTTGATGATGCAGGATGATGATAGCTTACCGATGAGAGTCACATGTCGAGTAGAGGGGTCATGCACGATAAAAATATAAGTTGAGGGAGAGGTGTGGAAAGAATCCCTAGCATAACCCACCAACACTCCCTCTGTGGCTTGAACTATAGGTCAGCGATCGCCTAGTTTGAGAAGACCCAGGATGCCTTGACTGTAGACTACGAGAGTCACTCACGATGATTCTAAGGGGTGTGCAATAAGGTAGGGGCCTTATTCCTTAGAGGCCCTTAGTCTCCCACAAGATCACCTGGCAGAGTATTGATTCCAGGGGTTTTTGTGTCTACCAAACCATTCAAGAGGCAAGTGGAACCCTTGGAGCATGTACTACATCCTGAAGGGAACGTCGCACAAGGGAAATAGAATGAGGTGAGTGGTACCCTTGTAGCACCTAGTTCATCCTGAAGGGCACTTCATGTTGTTAACTAATAAGTTAATAAACCTATATGGCCTTAGAATGAATGATGTGATGAGAAAGTTAAAAAAAAAAACATTTTTTTCCCTAACCAAAATGTCACCTAGCCTCGAAAATTAAAATCTAAGTCTAAGTGATACTTGTGGAAAAAAAATGATAATAATGATAATAATAATCATTAAACATATGATAAAAAGGTGGTAAGAAATTCAATTAAATTATTAAAATCAAATTATATTGAGGGATTAAAATTTTTAAAAAATAGGGGGAAATTGATTGTTTGTTACATATGTTACTTAAAATTTCTAACTAAAAAACAAAAGGGGGGGAAATGGTAAAGTCTAGACTTTTTAATTTGAGTTTTAAATAAAAAGGGAAAGAGGGAAGTTTAAAAGAATTAGGAAAGTAAGGGAAAAAGGGGAAAACATAAAGAGAAAGGGAAACATAAGGAAAAAGCAGAATGACTAACTTAGCAAGGAATCTTTCCCTTAAGAACTTTCTCAAATTAAACTCAACTAGTAAATTAGTATAGGTGTAAGTCATTAAAATGTGTAAGGGAATATCGGGACACCTATGAGCGATTCTAGGAATGATTTTAGGTGGGTTGGGGAAATAGGAGTAACTGAATTAATTAATGAAATTAATTTCTGGTGCAACGAAAGGGATGGGTGACACATGTACGGGGAGGATTTTTCTGAATTAAATTATTGAATAATAAATTAAATGGGAAATTGGGAAAGAAATGTCTTAAAAACTCTATATAAAGGAGGGAGGAGGAGGATAATGGACCTCTTCCTGGATGCATAATGTTATGTTGCATAATTGTTTACTAGAATGACTTGTCTTGTGGGAGTTGGGATACCTGGCTCTATCAGGAGTGGTAGCTCGACCTTGCGAGGTGATCCGAGAGCTATTTTTTCTTTGGGTTAGTTTGCGTGGCTCCTTTGTGGATCGGGGGGAAAAAAGAATAATACCCCTAGCGTTGGCTGGGAGGTATCGACGAAGTCACATCGGTCGAAAAGCAGGAGCTGCATGGAGTACGCAGGACAACAACTGAGAGTTGTCACCTTGGGCTATGGTATGCATGCTTTTATTTTGCATGGTATATTAATATTGATATTGCGCTTTCATTTATGTAATTTTAATGTGTGAAGAAAATTGTTTTACTTAGCGTCTTAAATCGAGAACTTAAAATCATCATAGCTTTACGCTTGTTGCATCGATTATTAAGCCCTAATATTGGCTCATTACCCCTTAATTGGGGAATATTATATTAGTAATGTTATTTTATTTATGTCAGATTTATTCCATTAGTTGTAATTATACCTCCTAGTCTCCTATATATACCAAGGAGACATTTTCATTTGGAATCATCTTGTACTTGAATATTTAAGTTGGGTAAAAGGAGGTTTGCCCCTCGAAGAGGCTTATTATCTGAAATTCTCTCTTTTTCAACTCGTTGAGTAATTTTTCTGAGGTTTTTCTATGTTATATTGATATTTGGTTCTTAACATATGGTATCAGAGCTCAAGGTCTTGGGGTTTCGCTGCTACATCTAAGACACCTTGGAATCTTTGCTATAACTTTTTTTCTACAACGTTTCCAAAGGAACCGCTTGGAGCATATTTAGTAGATGGGTTAAGGTATGTTGGGTTAAAATTTAAGCTCCTAAGACCTTATACTTTCGGCGATACAGCTTCTACAAGATAGGGTTCTTGAATCATCCTCAACTGAGGCAGTGCGAAATTTTTGCTATAAATTTCTTTTTGTAACGTTTCAGACCCTAAACTCTAGAGGATATTCACATAAATTTGTAAGGTATCTATGGTAAAACGTTCAACTTCTGTGTCATATTAAATTTTTATATACACCGTATGTAAGATAGGGTATATGACTAGTCCTATTGACTAGTCTCAAGAAGGTGTTCCAGGTAAAACAATCATAACTTCTTCCTAGAGTATCCAAATTGAGTGGGACCAGTTTCATTGGATTATGGATAGTCTTTACTATTTTTGGTATGAGTTTCATAACTTATATCAATTATTTTGTGCGGGGCACGCTATACAAGTGAGATCTCTTGGAAAGGCCAAAAAGTGGAAAGTTGTGGGGAGGTTACCATAAATTCCACTTGGCACATCCAATTTTGATCAGACCTGTGGCATTGCAGAGAAGAAATATCAGAGAACTATATAAAATAAATTTTCATACCCAGAAGGGTTGAAACTTGGGAGATACAATAGAATAAATATTGTCTAGCAGAACCACCACAAAACTAAGGTTCAAAAGTGATACTTGGCCAGCATGCCACATAAAAAGGGAACTTCTACACCAAATAAGCCTCTAGAAAATCCTACTTGGACTCTTGATGAAGGTGAAGAAATGAATAGGGACATAAATGATTTACAAAGGAAGATAGTAACAAAATATGAAATACAAGACATGGAAGCTAAGTTGGAGGCAAAGATGGATGGTTTAAAAGAGGATATCATGGAAGTATTGAAAAATTTCATAACAAAGAAGACACCTGAAACTGAAAATGCATCACATGAAATTCATGATGAGGACACAAGGAAGGTGAATCAAGAATGGAGAAACTCCAACTTTGGGTTGAAGAGCAACCATGTTCCTAAGATTGATATGAGGAAGTTTTATGGAAAGGACCCAATCACATGGATACTTCAGATGGAGCAATTGTCTGATGTACATAATGTGCCACATACACAAAAGGTACGAATTGATTCTTAATATTTAGAACCTAATCAATTTGTATGGTATCAATGGATTTGTTCTCACAAACCACTCGTCACTTGGACAATTTTCAAGGAAGAAATGATAGCACACTATGAGGATACAAGGAGAAATACATTCTTTAGCCAATTGATAAATCTCAAGCAAAAGGGTTTAGTTACCGAGCACATTGAGAACTTCCAAAGATTGAATATAAAGGTAATGGATACTCCAGATGAGAACTTGATTGATGTATTCATAGAAAATTTAATGGATAACATTCAACATGAGGTTCACCTTTTGGAACCCAAATCATTGGAGAATGCATTTAAGGTGGAAAGAAATGTTGAAAGTAAAAATATGGCTATGGCTACTAGAAGGACCAATCCTAACATCTATATAGAGAGCATTGTTCCTTCTTCTAAAACAACCTACAAGGTTGACACCTCAACAATTGGAGGAAAGAAAAGCAAAAGGTTTATGCTTTAATTGTGATAGAAAGTACAATAAGGGACATAAATGTGATGAGAATAAATTATTCTACATAGATTGTGAAGAGGAAGAAGAACAAGAACAAGAACCATCTCAAGATGAAAACGTAGAAGCAATTTCATCTGAAGAGTGGACTCCCACGATATCGTGTAATGCATTGATTGGAATTAGCACTCCTCAAACACTCAAGATCGAAGGATACATTAAAAGGAAAAAATTAATAGTCCTAATTGATTCTGGCAGTAATCATAATTTCATTCAACATAAATTAGCCAAAGCTCTCAATTGCTTTGTATATCCATCAATAGAGTTTCAAGTAATGATTGCATATGGAGGAACTATCAATTTCTCAGGAAAATGCAATAAGATCAATCTTACTATGGGGGAATATTTAATGAATAGTCCAATGATTGCTATACCCATGGGTGGTGCAGATGTTGTACTAGGAATCCAATNCTATGGGGGAATATTTAATGAATAGTCCAATGATTGCTATACCCATGGGTGGTGCAGATGTTGTACTAGGAATCCAATGGTTACAATCATTAGGAACAGTGGCTTTTAATTTTCAAGAACTTTTCATGAAATTTTCATTGGATATTCCAAAGTATTTGAGGATATTCCCAAAGGTCTTCCACCCACTCGAAATCATGATCATGAAATTCACCTAATTCCTTGGAGTTTTCCTTCTAACATCAGGCCATACAGATACCCTTACGCCCAGAAGAGTGAAATTGAGCGCATGGTTGAAGAAATGTTAGAGGTTGGCATTATTATAACAAGCCAAAGTTCTTACTCTAGACCAGTGGTAATGGTACTTAAGAAAGATAGCTCATGGTGTATGTGTCCATATTATAGAGAGCTAAACAATATCACTACTAAAGATAAGTTTCCCATTCTCGTCATTGATGAATTGTTAGATGAACTACATGGAGCATTCCATTTCACAAAATTGGATCTCCATTCAGGGTATCATCAGATCATAAAGAAGGAAGAAGATATACCAAAAACAACATTCCGAAATCATGAAGGCCATTATGAATTTTTGGTCATTCCTTATGGCCTTACAAATGCACCTTCGACATTACAAGGGTTGATGAATTCCATTTTCAAGCCCTTCCTTCAAAAATTTGTGTTATTATTTTTTGATGATATACTGTAACATACCGCTCTGGCGCACTTACAAAACTTATTCTTTGAGGACACTT
>SNQJ01S0095549.1:0-31795 GCA_010110895.2 Picea sitchensis | reverse complement strand
AGACATTTTCATTTTGAATCATCTTGTACTTGAACATTTAAGTGGGGTAAAATGAGGTTGCCCCCTTGAAGAGGCTTATTATCTGAAATTATCTCTTTTTCAAGGCATTGAGTACTTTTCCTGAGGTTTTTCTATGCTATATTGATGTTTGGTTCTTAACATTCACTCTTCCAACTGTTGCAACAACTGAACATTTTCTTGTTGTAATTTTTCAATAACTGGAGTATGATCAGATGTTTTAGAGGAGGGATTAGATCCCTTGATGGATGTAGAGGGTCTATCAACATTGGAAGCAGATGTAGGCATCTGTGAGGTAAGAGTAATAGTGTGCTTAGGAGAGGGAATAGGTTCATATTTTACTTCTCTATCAGTCTCCAAATCTTCTGCAGAAACTTCCTTGAGTATTTTATGGGGGATTTCATTATCAGAAGATACTTGGATAGGATCTGAAGTTCTTGTTTGTTTTACATTAGGCTTTCCACTTGCACTTCGGGTACTTTTTCGAAAATATTCCCCTTTGAACCGATTGGCTCCTCTTCTATTCGTAAGGACTAAATGGAAATATTGTTGAATTTCCTCTTATAACTTCTTGGGTTGAGGATCAATAAGTGTTGAGGGAATTGGAGAATTACCAATAGGATTTTTAGTTTTCTTTCCCGATGAGGATGCAGGGGAATCAACAAGTTTCTTGGTCTTTTGTTCAGACAAAGAGATAGTTTGAGTGGGAGGGTTTGGAGTATTTGGAGAATGATGCTTGGATGGAGTAACAATCCCTAAATCAAGTGATTTCTTGTTGGTCTTGACTGTGAGATGGGGGTTTGAAAATTGATAGAGGAATTCATCCCATGTCTTCCCCTGTTTTGTCAACTCGGTTATGACAAGCAATTTGATGAGGCCATGGTGGAATAGACTATTATGAGGATTGACCACATTATTTCATACTTGGGAAGACATTTTCTCAATACGTTTCAAGAAATAGAAAGGAAAATTTAGAGGCTTATTAAATTGGAAATGATCTAATAGACAAAAATGGAAAGCTTTGAAAACATAGTATCTACCTTCACAAGTGATAATTATGGTAATGACGATCAGGGTGTTAATCAACTCATATTTAATCCATTATTTGGAGTACCCCTTAGCTCCATAAACATTCTGAAACTCAGGCTTAAAAACTCTATTGTAGCTTGGTTGTGGTAATAGGTGGTGCTTGAACCAACGATCTCCAACTCGTGGTAGTTTCGTGGATGAGGCAATTGACTCCTTAGATACCAAGAAGGCCAGATACCCTACGCACACCATCCTCCCATTGAAACCAAGGGTGAATTGCAGTGAAATTCCATCATCATGGCCCTGCAGACAGGCCAAGAATGGTCCCCATCTTGCCCGAAGGAATATCTCCCTACACTCTGCGAATTCAAGAATGGCTAGGAGCTTGGCATAGGAGGAAGTCTCGTATCATTTTGGCATGGTTACATCATGGAGGATGAGAAGAGAAGAGGAATTGGGCGTAGGAGAGGAATTGGACAAAGGATGAGTACGACACACCGAGCATGCATGAGTGAAATGGAAATTGGAGCTAACCCGCCGATTTTTAATGCACTCAAGGTGGAAATGGTTGAATTCATGAGTGAATTCATCACACACGATTTCCATGTGTGATTATGACTGCACCGATTTTTAATTTTGAAGGGTGTCCTTTGGGGGAAATCATAATCATGAGAGAATTAGATCAATGTCCAAGTCTTCAACTTGGACATTTGATCATAAAAATGAATTATAATTTGTATAGTTTAATTGTCAAATGCAATTTAATCCATCTCATATTACTAATGAACATGCATATCAATTCAAACGAGTCATGTTTACCTGCAATCGTGGTCGCTTACAGTGTGTGTGCACCTCATCCGATCCTTCATATGGTGCATCATCCAGTCGTCCACATGGCACCCCATATGGTCTTCCAAATGGCACTCCATATGGTACTCCTGTGCAAAA
Organism: Picea sitchensis; assembly: GCA_010110895.2. Classification (NCBI taxonomy): domain Eukaryota; kingdom Viridiplantae; phylum Streptophyta; class Pinopsida; order Pinales; family Pinaceae; genus Picea; species Picea sitchensis. The sequence continues at coordinate 29,800 of SNQJ01S0095549.1, read as the reverse complement.
TGGAATTTGTTCATATTGTAATGGATGTTTACCCATAACACTCAGCTTGGGCACTTCTGACAGTCATGGTGAACAAGAGAAGAGATAGGATAAGAGTATTCCACTTTACTTGCCTTGTCATCATGCTTTCATATTATAAACAATCTATTCCTCTGTCTCAAGGCATGTAACACAAATCTATAGTGAATTTTTTAACAGTCTGTAAAACCCCCCCAGTTAAGCGGTCTGTCGAAGAAATGTACAATAGGCTTATAACACACAGTGAATTTAGCATTTCAATAAAAAAATAACTGCTAATATAATAGCCCATATTTTTACAAAGATTCTACTTATTCTTCTCATGGATTATATATAGGATTTTTTATCATTTGTCATCTCATGAAACCCCTCCCCCACTCCTAAGTATTGTGACACCTCACAATAAAAAATATATGGAACCAGTCAACTCTCCCAATAGCCTAAGATTTACAGCTTTTTAAGTGTAGAGATAAATTTCACATATTGGTTTGACGATACGGTTAGAATATGGCCCCACCTATAGGATAGAACATCCTACATATAGTTAAGAAGAGGAAGGCGAGAGAGTCTTAAAGTTAGTTCCCAATGGAAGATTTATGGAGTTCATTAACCTTAGCTTAACCATACATACTTCTTGTCATCTTTGTCTACAAGTGATTTCGTACACAAGACAAGTTTAAGATTTAGGAATTTCTTATTTTGTGTCAGATTATCATCCTCGCTAGGTAAAATGCCCAGCTGCCAGCAAGCATGTTCAGTACTCCAGTGGGTTTACCTAGTCGTACCACATGCCAGTACCCGCTACCAACATACATGTTCAGTATCCCGACGGGTTATCCTCTTACACCCTCAAACACTGGCCCAACATCTTTTAAGATTTTAATATAAAGATTTCTTTGTGCAAGAAGATGGGGAGACAACTCTGAAAAAACTTTTCTTTTCTCTTTTTTATTTTTTTAGATTGGGATGGTATTTAGGTTAAAGTATGACTCTCCTTTATTTATTCCTTAGATATTTTCTTAATGTAAGGTTAAAGTAAGGGGTACTTAAGCGGGCGTATCCTATCTAAAGATATGGTATAATCAAACATTTTTAGTGTGTAGTGGATGGTACCATTAGGAAATAACAGAAAGGTATATTTAGGCTCAACTCACTTTTTTGTTTTTTAAGTTATTGTGATGTTTCCATATCTAACCTCTAATCAGACCTCCTTGTTACTCTTTAATAAATATACTTTACTCACTTACTCAGGGTTCTTGGGGAAACTATACGAGTAACCTCTAATTTTGATAGTCAAGGTACCACTTCCTTATATCCTCTAGTGGTGGAGGTTTAAGAGAAACTACTGTTGATTAAGGTTGGTTGTCATTGATGTCAACCCTTGAAGAAATCCCCATTGCATAAAGGTTTGGGTAATGGACCCAATATTGTTTAATGTAAATATGACTCATTGTTGTTTTTTCATGGTTGATAAGAAGTAAATATGGATGAACTCCAAAGTGGTCCCCTTATGGTGAAATCCCTCATGGGAAGATGCTTTGTGGAGTTGGTGAAACTCTCATGGGAAGATGCTTTGTGAGTAAGAGAACCCATGCTTAACTGTAGAATAATGAGATGATGAAAGTGAATTTTTTAGGGAAAAATATCCTAGATGTAAGTCAAGTCACTCCTGGATTGTTATTAGAGCAAGAGTCTCGACCATCTAGCTTAGTGTCACGATTGGTGCAGGGTGGGTGATCAACCAAGGAAACTCTAAACAAAAAGAGGTGTTCCAACTCTGAAAATAAGCCAGGTATGCATGAGCAAGTGATATCTTAGCGGTACCGTGACAAGGGAGTCAGTAAAGGGTGGACAGACTAAGACTTCCTGAGAAGAACAAAAGTCCTATAAACCGTGTTATGTTCCTACCAGCCTTTAGAAGAAAGCATCCAAACACACAAGATCTTCGCATTTTAAATAATATTTATAACCGTAGTACAATAATGCCACGAGAAAATCATTTATCATAACGTAAATGAAACGCATTCGCTACGATCCCAAATAATCAACTTCCTAAAGATAGCATTTAAGATAAGCGATGAGTGAAGAAAATCATTATAAACAAGAAATCTCATATAATGCATACACCACCGAAAACTGAGATAGTCGTTAAAACATTACAATAGAGCTCCGCCATTTCAAACATCGATCCCTACAAAGTGGCCAAATGCCCACATGATACTCCAAACAAAAGAACCAACGAGGCATCGATTGAAGACATTGGTGTTTCCGATACTTATCATACCAATCTCTCGACATTCTCGTGGGTTTATCTGTGACGCTAATCGTGGTTCCAGAGGTCTCAGGATCTAATCTGATTTTAGCTGCATTCTATTTTGCCTTTCCATGGAGGAAACAATGTCCAATTACCCCAAATCAAGCAGTAATAACTGCTTATCATCGATCCTGAAAGGCTCTAGCCGATTGGTGCCCGGCTGTGTCATGGAAACGTTCATATTTTTCCATTTGAATCTTGCTTGGAGAGATCATGGTAGGACTGACGAATGGACGTGGAGGCTATCATGGTGACTGGGGACTTGATGTGAGGCGGTGAATGTACGGTGATCAGACAGGGGTGACTTGACATGCTCGGTGAGGATATGAGATGAGAAGAGGCCATGGAAAGACACAAGAGGGAAGAAAAGTTAAGAGATGGCATAACACCTAAAATTGGACGCATGAAAGGATAGATGGACAGTGGGTATGTATTGATATTTCTGCTCGGCTCGCACGAGGTGCACATGTAATTCAAAACTCCCGACATCGATGGCACCATTTCTCCACAAAATAGCACACATCGGCCGAATCGAGCCATGACTATCAAGCCCGTAGATCAGAGTCAAACTTTCCATTGGGCTTTCAGCATTCTTGACGACACAATCTTCGTGTCCATTGTGTCTTGCTGCATTCTAAAACCCGATGGCCCATGCATTATGACTTGTCAATGGTCTGCTCTCGTTGCAAAGCCTGCCACCTTCCTTCACATATGAAAAGCTATCCTCGATATCGGGAAATCGTGTATCGGGATATCGGGATTCTTAATGTCATGTGCATGGGACTTTCGCACCCCCGATCCCCGACTTCTTTGTGATCTTTTGCCACGCCACAAATTTCGACGGACGGCCTGATGAAGTTTCCAAGATCGTCGATGATTCCATGCAAGAGTTCTCGCCCGTAACCCGATCCTCCGATGAATTAAACTCCTCGACGAATCCTTCGAAAGATCTAATGATTGGAAGAGCTTAATCATCTCCCCTAAGATTCTAACTAATAATTTGCTTTGAGGATGGCACCTCGACTGGCGATGGAACTTTTCCCGCCGCTGTTTGACTTCATTACATAAAATGGGATTACTTCCTCGCTGATATGCTCAGGTGCTTCCCACACAAACTGCAGACCTGGGTATGCCTAACCTCGAGACAATAAATATCGCTAACATTAGGCTCCATGGATAGATCGCCCTCGATGGTCTAAGAACTCCATTCCAGCCTTAGTGCCTTGGCTGGGTTATGGAGTTTATTGCTCAAACGCCACAAAAATAAAAACAAAATTAAAAAGCAATATTTACAAGAGGAGCCGTCTAAGGCTCAACTAAAACATTTTTTAGAAAAATACCATTCATCGGGCTATTGAAAACCTCTTTACCCTCCAGATCCTGGAACCCATAGGTGTTGTTGGAGAAAATTCCCGCCGATGAAGGGGTCGGCCCGTAGTCAGTCAACTTGTCAGGCTTGCCTTTATCTTGTCCGCGCGTCCCCACTTGAAGACCAATCCCTATCTCGAACTCACCTTTCTGGCTAAAGCCCGCTTATCTTCAGGTTGATGAGTACTCAATTTTGTTCTCTGATTCGCCGCATTTCCACCATTCGTGAATTCATCATATGATCCCGGGTTTCATCAGAATCAAAGAATTTCGCTATCGTGGCATGTAGCCGAGAAACGCCCGGCCCAGACTAGTTGAAACGGAGCGCTCCGAGATTCTTCATAGACACGACGCAACAATGAAATAACTTCAACTTTGAATCCCGTGTCTCTGTTATCCTTCAATGTTTTGATAATCTTTAATGCTTTTGTTTGAGGATTCACAACCATTTCCTCGGGATAAGAGGGGGTATGGAATAGATCCGAACCGCCGCTAACTTCTAATTAGAGGTTCAGATTGAGCAAGCGCCAGCATTATCGCGGGATGATTCTCACGGGATACCAACGGGCATGATATCCTTTCGAGAAAGTGATGATAATTATTGTGTGATGCGCTCGGTAGGATGTTTCACTTGGTGAAATAATCAAGGTACCGTGATCCACCGTGGCCGCACTAATTTTGAGGGGAGGATGAATTTCTTCGAGCGAAGTCCAATCCCCATCACGGGGTGCTAAGCCGAGGCCATTGGTGGTTTCTAATGGCGCCGACGCGAGTCGTTAAGTTTCCGAGAACTTTTGGCATTTGGGCGATGTTCTCCCGTGATAAGACGGAACAATGGAGGGGCCAAGATCCTCACGGAGTATCCTGTACAGTCTTCCGTGAATGATGACTTTGAAAGGCCGCCATGAAAACTCAAATCCACTTTATGGGCTTCAGGGTCTGCATATCTTCGAATAATTCCCCAGAGGATCTTTCCCGCATAAGGTTTGGCCAATGAGGCACACCGATCATCGAGCTTAAGAGCCCTCGCTTTACTTTTTCCCACTCCATCAGCTTCAACTCCAAAAATATATATAAAATGTCATTACCAAATACTGCCGATAAGGCAACTGAAATTTGAGGACTCCAAATTTTGCTCATTACGAAACTAATCCCAAGGCTTTGCGCTGATCTACCAGCAATTTTATTAAACCCTTGGCCCTTTACCAACTTGGTGGGCTTAATTTCTAGATCAATTCTGTAATCTGCAATCCACTCTTTTCTCATCCATGTCTAACAGATAAGAACGTCCTTCACGAGGTCAAGGGGACATATGCAATGATTTTTGAGTGCAAAACATACACTCTGAAAGCCTTGAGAGCTTACCAATGCATAAGCTTGCTTTTCCATTATCTCGCATCGAAATTCTCAAGGCTCTCTTAATGCCCTCACAGAGGTAGTTGGCACCTGGCTTTCTTTGCCCCTCGACCATTTTTTCAAGAATAAAACCGCCGGCCATCAGACACAGAAGCAAAAGAGAATATCGTGCTCGAATACGTATTGATCAAGATCGGTGCTTCGGCCAATGCCTTGTTTATTTGGTTAAAAGATTCCCCGCTCAAGAAATTCATTTCACTCTATTTCCTTCTTTGAGCATGGTTGTGATGTGTTTTACTAGCTCACCAGACTAATTTCTAAAATTAATTTGCCCTAAGAAGATTTGCACTTCTTTGATTCGGGAAGCTTATTAAGGTCCGAATTGCCTTCACTTCACTAGGGTCAATCCTCACTCCTTCACGATACTATATGGCCTAGTAGCTTCCACTCTTCCATAGCAAACAAAGATTTCTGGGGTTAAGGGAAAGGCCAACTCTGCGACATTTTGAGAAGACTTTCCTCAGATGACAGCAGTGTTCTTTATCATATTTGGAGAATATTTTTATGTCATCCAAATAGAGGACCACGAACTTGTCATGTTCCCCAATAAATGATATTTCCATGGCTCGTTGAAATGTTGCTCCTCGCTGCTCATTAGTCCGGAATGGCATTTTGGCATGAATGTTCTCAAGGGGTGGTGGGTTGTCTTTTCTCCGTCTTCGTGCATGACCCATATCCGGGTTATAACCCGAGAAAACCATCAATCATGGAGGATCCTAGGATGTTCTAAGCATTTTGCAAGAGGTGTTCCAGTACAAGTGGGGGTAATTGTCTTCTTGATTCGCTTAGGTTTCAAGCTTCCATTACCGTATTCTGATTCGCTTTTCTTTTCATCAACCAAATTCTGAAAGTACCAACTGACAATTATCCTCATCAAGCATCTAGCAATTTCTTCACCTCTTCTCCACATGTGAAGCAACATGGGATTTATCCGCCCCGATCTTCACCGAATGGTTTACTTTTCCATTATCAAGTGGGATTTTGTGCTCGATGACGGATGTGACGCCTTGAGGTCTTCATATGCCCATGCAAACACATCGACGAACTCTCTTTCGGGAGAAACCCGTACTCTCGAATTCCTCTGCTCTTTGGTTAGATTACTTGATAATTTGATGAACTGTCTTCCTGTGTTAATGTTAAATCAGCTTGTCTCAAGATCTTATTTGAGACCTTTCCCTTTACTCGCACATCATTCCCATCGAACAATATTTCTAAAGGACAAGGCCTCTAAGCTGATTACGGGCACCGAATGATCCGGAATGATTAGCACTTAGAAGATTCCTCGTAATGAGGTTCACCTCTTCCGCATCGTAACCGGGTCAATATGCAACGCAGAAAAACTCGTCCACTGATCGGGAGAAACTTTTCGATCTCTTGACCATCCTCAAATACCTTCCACGTTTAACATTATCAGTACGGTGGGCCCAGATTTTTACTCTACATCGTGACTCCCGCCTTTAGAGGGCGGGTAATGCTATAGTACCATTTCATCGGTGACAAACAAGCAACTGCCATAACGATTGTTCTTCTGATGAAAGATATGTTAAAGTCGAGAAGAAATCACAATAAGATCCCATACCTCATTTCAGAAGCTTCGAAACGGGGATACCGGTAGGGCATTTCTAACCTGGCTGACCACCAACTCTATCTCAACATCGATATCTCTTTGAATTCTCATGTGTTCTCAATCCGCAGAGCGCCATACTCGGCCACATTGTTGGTGACTTTGAATGCCAGCTTGTATGATGTAGATATGGTTTCTTGACAAGGTGATATGAAAAACCACGCACAAAATTTCTCATTAGAAGAAGCTCATAAAAACATCGGAAGAGCTTTGGAGAGACCGATGATCGTGGTCAAGGATGTTTAAAGAGCTTTCGTGTGGACACCGCGAGTCAGCATCAAATCTAGACCCCAAGTCGGTGTCAATTGTAAAGATGGGGTGATTGGTAGGGTCTCCTTCATCACTAACAATATAAGCTACCGTGTTTCTCTCAGACAACCTCCCCAGGTTCTCCTCCAAAGACCCGAATGGTGGCATATGTAAGATCCATCCGTAGTGTTCCCCCCATCTTCTTGATCCATGATCTAGACAACATCATATCGAATTTGGGGAATATCGTGCTTTACGCATAATATCCATGACCACACTTTTCATGTATCAAACAGGAAACCGCTGTGTCTTTGATGACCTTTAAGCATCAGACCCTCCTTGAATCAAAGGAATATAATCATGATAAGTCCTTGTCACTTCCAGCCCCAATTCTTCCATAACTATTTTGGCATGAGGTTATGGGAAGCCCCCGGATCCATGAGGCGCTTATGCAACACTTTATCATGAATGTTCGATGATGTATAGAAAGGAGGAGTCATCTCTGCTCTTCTACCATTGGTCCTGTAGACGGGCCGGTTTTTCTGTCTTGATTCAATCGAAGTCAGAGGGAATGAGGGGACTCGAGTGTAGCAGCTTTTAGAGAGGATCGCTAGTACCCTTTTCTATTTAAACTAAATGATGGGAACAGAATCCTAATCTTTCCTCACTCGCACCAAAATTGTAAAGGGGAAATGGTTTGAGCTTCTTTTCACCCTCGCTATGTGCTCTTTGTCACAAGTAAAGCACTTCCTGAAAAGTTTTCTTTACTTGTAGTAATGCTAACTTTATGCTTACCTAGGGGTCGGTCTTGCCATTAAAGTCTCTTTTCTTCCTCACCCTAAGATTGTACCAAGTAGAGGTCTCGACCTATTTTCTCCTTTCCTAATCATGGATCTGGACTGCTCATCAAGGATCTTTCATATATGACTGAAATAAAATGAGGAAAAGGAGGAGGTCACCATACTGTTGAATTTCGTATCGAATTCAATTCTATTTCTTCTTCTTCCTCATGGGTAACCAGGTTATTTTGGAGACGGGTCTCAATCTCTCGATCCTCTCTCGGCCTTTCCCTTGGGAAGGCCTCAGGTCCATTGTTATTAGGCCTCCCGAAACCTCTATTATCAAGAAATTCTCAGGAGTTCGCATAGCTTCCCTTTCTAATTCCAACTTTCTATCTTAGTTAAGTAGATTTTACTAGCTCTAGTTGCTCATCCGTCGGCCGGAGCAGCTGGTGAGAACCTAATGAGGACGCCTGCACTTGTTCTCTTGGATCGATTTTATCAATTGTGGTTTCTAAGCTCCATTGACGCCTAATATTTTAGATTCTACCTCCACGACTGAATCTTGCATGTGGGCTAGGGTAGTGGCCCTTCTCTCCCTCAGCAGTAGGAATAATTCGGGATCAAAAGCGCTGGATTAAGTGATCATTGCAGAGGCTTCTGAGGGCTTTAACTAAAATTAGATTCTATCATATTTTATTAAACTTCTTGAGAAGTCAGAACGATTCTCCTTCCGTTTCTCTTCAATGGCATCTAAACTCACATGTAATACATGAAATACTTCTTATCTCCCAATCACTGTGAGCATTGACCAGGCTTCACCCCAAAGAATGGATCCGAGCTAATCCTTCTAAACCATTTTTCTAACCTCACCATCCAAGCTCCGGACAAAGACTCTCATCCAGACATATTCATTTTCAATTTTTAGGTTGTTTGCATAACTGTAGATAATAACAAGGTGTTCTTCAATAGTTGTGTCTTCTTCTCTTGTGAATTTTGGCATGTATTTTAAGTAATCTCTAGCAGGGAAAGGGTTCGTGGGATGAGGTAAGATCAATGGAGCATACCTAGCAGCAATTATGGTGGTGCTCATTCTATTCAGAGGGGGGATTGGCACCAGCCATAAGGATGATAGGTGGAGGATAACTAGGACGGGAGGTCTATGGAAGGGGGATACTGGGAATGAGTCTTGGAGTGGAATGGGAAACAAGAGGTGATCCATGACCATGATGAGTTCCCAACGGTGATGTTCTCCTCCCAGTGTGAGTGGGGAAATCTTCCGAGGTCGAGGGTATACGCCAAGGTACAACTTCAAAGGAGGGGGAGTGACAAAGTCCTGTCCCCCTGGTCCCGGACCAGGAGAGGAAAAACTCAACAGGAACACTCCTAAAATTTGCTGTTGAAACTGAAAAACTCAGAGAAACATGCCTGGCCAAATAATCGAGGGGGAGAAAAGGAGTTCAAGAGAAGAGATAGTGGGTTACCTAGTTCCTATGGATGGACGCTTCTATTCAGAGGGCCTTTTCCTTTCTCGAAAGCACCACCTCCGATCCGCTTGTGAATAGATGCCTGTGGGTGAGATCATGTGATGTCTCTCAAAGCCATAATTAACAGAGCGGTGTTCTCCCAATGAGTCGCCACAATGGAGTCGCTGTGTGCAAAGTAGTAATCTTCTGCTCCGATGTCCCATGCACTTCAACCGCGATCTTTGTCGCTCAATCCTTGTGGAAATATTCAATATCGCCCTGAATCCACGCTTTAAATGTTAGCATTGAAGCTCACTCCCGATTGCTATCGTGAGCAAACGCCCACTCGCTTAGTGTCACGATTGTTTATAGGTGGGTGATCAAACTAAGGAAATCAAACAAGAGGTTCCCAAACTCCAAAACAGCCGGTGTATGGCTGAGCAAGTGAGGCCTCATAAAATTTCGCATTTAAATACCGTAGTAGCGGTGGATGACTAAGACTTCCGGAGAAGAATGCGAAGTCCTATATGAACAGCAGGTTCCTAACATATTTTAGAAGAAAGCATCCAAACACAAGATCTTCTGGCATTTAAATACGTATAACGTAGTGTCATAATGCCAACATAAATCATTTATCATACCGTAATGCAATTCCGCCACTCAAATAATCACGAACTTCCTAGCATAAGATGAAGAAACCAGATATATAAAGAAAACAAGTCATTATAAAACAAGAAATCTCAAGCATACCAGACAGACCACCGAAATCGAGATAGTTGTTAAAATGATTACAATAGGGATTACCAACCATCGATGCTTACAAAGTGGCCAAAATGCCCACATATACTCCAAACAAAAACACCGGAAACTAAATCGAGGCATTGCATTGAAAACATTACGTCTTCACATTTATCGGGCACAGAATCTCTCGACATTCAGGCTTCTATCTGTGACGTTAACTGTTCCGCAGTCCCCGTGGACCGGACCGACGAGCTTGCATTCATTTCTTGGATTTCCATTTATGGAGGAAACGATGTCCAACCACCATCAACTGTTGTAATAATTGTTTCATTGGAATCGGGGAAGGCTCTGGCCGATCTTGTGCCTACAGTACATGTAAACCTTCATATTTTGCCATTTGAATCTCGCCTGGAGAAATCATGGTAGGACTAGCGGGCGGACGCGGAGGCCATCATGGTGACCGAGGGACTTGACACGAGGCGGTGAATGTACGGTGATCAAGTAGGGGTGACTTGACATGCTCGACATAGAGATGAGTAGCCAAGGGAAAAGACACAGATTTGGGAAGAGTATGATGGCATAACATCGAATTGGACGGGCTAGCTGATAGATGATTGTGGGTAATGTGTTGAGGTTTCTGGGAAGTTTCGAGGTTCATAAGGGCCGAGTAATATGCAATTCTAAACTCCGACATCGATTTATGTATGAGCCCCATTTCTACAAAGCACATCGGTCGAATCTCGAGCTTATTACGACTCATTGCCTGCAGGATCAGAGGTCAAACTTTCCATCAAGCGGTGATTCTTAACCATACAATGTTCGTGGTTTCCATGTGTCTCTATGTATTCCCTCAAACCCGATGGCCCATGGCCACGACTTCATCAACGATCCGCTTCTTTGTTAGCGGGGTTCGCCACCGCCCTTCACATAGGTGCTTATCCCGCATCGGGAACGGCATTCGATATCGGATCTTTAATGTCAAAGTATGGACTTTCTCAGATTCCGATCCCGACTTCGGGCAGATCTTTTGCCACGCGGTCATTGTACCGACGGACGGCCTGATGACAATCGTAGACAAGGACATCATGCAAAGAGTTCTCGCTTCCGTAACCCGACCAAGGAATTAACCCCGACGCGAATCCTTCCGAGATCTTAATGATTGACGAAGCCAATCGATCTCCCCCAGAAGATTCCGATCACGATTTGTTTTGAGGATGGTTCTCGACTACAGAAGACAAAACTTTGCCCACTCACTTGCTTGACTTGCTGCTACAAAAAATGGGATTACCTCCCGATATGCTCTGTACCAAGGCCACCAGCATGGGTACACCTCGTCCCCAGACAATAAATATCGCTAACAAGATGGATAGTGCTTGTCATTTCATTCTATGTTGAATCCTATTAAGCCCTAATATTACTCATTACCTCATATAGTAATTTGGATTAGTAATGTTGTTTTATTTATGTCAGCCTTTTAGGCCATTAGTTGTAATTATACCTCCTAGTCTCCTATATATACCAAGGAGACATTACTCTGAATCATCCGGTACTTGAACATTTAAGTGGGGTAAAGGAGGGTTTCCTCTAAGAGGCTTATTATATGAAATTATTTTCTAAGGATTTGAGTACTTTTTTTCAGGATTTTCTATGCTATATCGATATTTGGTTCTAATATATAATGAGCTCAAGGTCTTTGGGTTTCGTCACAGATCCGAGACACCTTGGAATTTTCTACTATAACTTTTTTCTAAAACGTTTTACAAGGAAAATCCACTTGGAGGATATTTAGGAAATGGATCAAGGTACTTGGTTTCAAAATGAAGCTCCTGTGGCCTTATATCACTTCTGGACACGACCTCACACAGACAAGATAGGGTCTCCTCGAATCATCCCGAACTCCAGTCATTGCGCATTCTTTACATAAAACCATTTATGTAACGCTTCATACCTTGAGTTCAGGAAATCTCTTACAAAATTGATAAGGTATGTGGGTAGAAATTTTAGTTTTTGGGTCATCATAATTTTGTATATATACCCTGTGTAAAATAGGGTATCCGACTAGTCCTATTGACTAGTCCCAAGAAGGTGTTCCAGTAAAAAATCATAAATTAGTTCCTTTACCAGATTCAAATCAGTGTGGAATCGGGTTGCATTGATCAGGATAATCAGTATTTCGGTGTGAGTTCTCTGTGAATTGTATAACACCATTTTAAAGCAAGCACACTCATACAAGGAGATTCCAGCGTCAAAAATCGCAAGTTGTGGGAGCACTATTAAATTCCACTTGGCACATCCACTTTGACGCACTGCGGGCATTGTATAGAAGAAATATCATAGAAATACATAAAGGGTGTTTCATACTAGAAGGGCCAAAACTTGGGAAATAAAATAGAATAAATATTTTAACCACCTCAAAATTGGGTTCAGCACATTTGGCCAACATGCTAATCTAAAAGGGAACTTCTATGTCTGGGGCTAAGCCTCCAGAAAACTTCTACTAATTTCCTTGATGAAGGTGAAGAAATTTAGGGACATAAATGAACTCAAAATAAGATGGATCTAATGGAAGCTAAGTTGATGATGGATTCAATGGAAGCTAAGGATGGATTCAATACGCTTAAGTTGGATACTAAGATAGATGGTTTAAAAGGGAGATCATGGAAGTATTGGAAAATTTCAGAATGAGAAGACACCAAAGTGAAAATGCATCCCATGAAATTCAAGATGAGGACACAAGGAAGGTGAATCAAGAATGGAGAAACTCCAACTTGCTCTAAAGACCAACCACGCTCCTAAGATTGATTAGAGGCTTTGATGCAAGGACCCAATCACATTGATACTTAAGATGGAGAAATTCTTTGATTCCAAAGCCACACACAAAAGGTATGAATTGTTTTTATAATTAGGAACTCAATCAATTTGTATGGTATCATGGTTTTGTTCTCGCAAATCACTGGCCACTGGACAATTTTCATGAAAGAAAGGATAGCACACTATGAGGATACAAGGAGGAAATACCTTTCTTTAGCCAATTGATAAATCTCAAGCAAAAGGGTTCGGGCCATTCTGTTACACATTGCAGTCTCCAAGATTGAATATAAAGGTAACCGACATTCCATATGAGCACTTATTGTTGTATTCATAGGAACTTTAAAGGATAACATTCAACATGAGGTTCTCCTTTGGGAAACCCAAATCATCGGAGAATGCTTAAGGTGGCAAGAATGTTGAAAGTAAAATATATTATGGCTACTAGAAGGGACTAACTTAACATCTATAGAGAGAACAATTCTTATTCTAAAAACATCACTCCACAAGGTTGACACCTCAACAATAGAGGAAAGAAAGCAAAGGTTTACGCTTTAATTGTGACAAGTACAAGAAGGGACATAAGGTGTGGTGGAGAAGAAATTATTCTACATAGATTGTGAAGAAGAACAAGAACAAGAACCATGTCACATTTGAAATGTAGGCCAATTTCATCCGAAGAGTTGACTCTACCTATATTGTGTAATGCATTGGCTGGAATTAGTACTCCTCAAACCTCAAGATCGAAGGACAAAAAGAAAAGTTTAATAGTCCTAATTGATTCTGAAGTACTTTGCTAATCATCTACTATAAAGATCTCAATTACTTTGTATATCCAAATACAGTTTCTACAAGTAATGATTGTATATGTAGGAACTATCAATTGCTCCAGAAAATACAATAAGATCAATCTTACTATGGGGAATATGTACTGAATAGTCCAATGATTGTTATACCCATGGGTGATGTTGAATTAGGAACTAATGGTTACAATCATTAGGAACACTTTTGGCTTTTTAATTTTCAAGAACTTTCAATGAATTTTCATTGGAAGGAAAATAAATTGAGTTGGTATCACAGGGAAACCCGTAAGGTGATAAGCTCTAATGACAAAATTATTGGCAAGGCATCAAGGCATTATTGCATCAACTATGCTCACTAGATGTTCAAACATCGGGTTTAATTCCATTCTCAAGATCTCCAAAGGATCATTGATACATTCCAAAGTATTTGAAGATATTCCCAAAGGTCTTTCCCCCACTCGAAATCATGATCAAGAAATCCACCCAGCCGAGTTTTCCTAACATCGCCATGATACCCCATAATTGCAAGAGTGAAATTGAGCGCATGGTTGAAGGAACGTTAGAGGCCGGCATTATTAGACCTAGCCAAAGTTCTTACTGGCACTGGTAATGGTATTCAAGAGATAGCTCATGCATGCAGTCCGCATTATAGAGAGCTCATCAAGATCACTATTAAAGATAAGTTTCCCATTCCGGCTGGCTGATGAATTGTTAGGTGAACTACATGGAGAAATATATATATTTCACAAAGTTGGATCACCATTCAAGGTATCATCAGATCAGAATGAAGGAAGAACATATCTCAAAAACAACATTCCAACCTACAGCTGGCCAGGATGAATTTTTGGTCATGCCTTTGGCCTTACAAATGCACCTTAATATCTGCTGCTGATGAATTCCATTTTCAAGCTTTCCTTCGAATATATGTGTTAGTATATTTTGATGATTACTAATCTATATAGCAAGTCTTGGAGGATCATGTGCAACATGATCGTCGAAGGTGCTAAGCAACTACTAAAGGAGCAACAACTATATAAACCATCCAAATGTTTCTTTGGAGTAAAGGAGGTAGAGTATTTGGGTCATATTGCATCATGAAGGTGTCAAGGTAGACCCTAACAAGACAGTCCATCATGGACTAGCCCTAAAAACATTAAAGAATCTTAGAGGATTTTTTGGTTTTGATGTACACACAAGTTTGTTCAGAACTATGTGGAAGAATAGCAAGACCTTTAACTTAATTAACTAAGAAGGATACATTTCATGATCCCAGAAGAAACTAAAGATTTTGAACAACTTAAAGAGGTGATGTAAAGCTCATGTCTTGACTCACAATCGCATTTCACAAAAACATTTATTGTCGAATGTGATTTTTTCCTCGTGAAATGGAATTAGTGGGTTCTAATGTAAGAAGGAAGCCACTGCTTTTGAAAAGTCGACACCAAGGAAAAGGACAAACCCATTTATGAGAAAAGAAATGATAGCAATACCATGCATTGAAGAAATGGAAACTCTTACCTAATAGGTAGGCATTTCAAGGTCAAACCAGATCATGATAGTCTTAAATACTTTGAACAATGACTATCTTCAAGAACAACAAAAATGGTAACTGTATTGGGTTATGATTTTGAAATCATCTATAAAAAGGGAAGACAGGCAGATGCACTCTCAAGAAAGGATGAATATGTTGAGGCTCTTCTCTCAGCTATCTTGATCATCCAACCCATTGGATAATAGAAGAAAGGGATGAATGAAAGAATGAAGAAAAAGTGTGGACTCTCATTGAAAGGTTACAGCAAGATTCCGGTGCATCAAATACATTTACATGGGAAAACACCACTAGTGGTAAAAAAAAAAGATTGCTTATATTTATGTAAGAACTCCCCAACACAAACAAAAAGTTATTGACTAATTGCACACCTCCGAGGAGGGCACTAGGGATTTTAGAAAACCTACCATAGAGTCAAGAAGGATTTTTGGGATGGCCTTAAAACTCGATGTTCAAAGGTTTTATGCACTTTTGGTTTGCCAACAAAATAAGGTGGAAATAACAAAGACCCCTGTCTTTTATTAACCATTATCCATCCCAAGTCAACACTGAGGAGGTTTCCATGGATTTCATCGGTTACCAAAGTTTGAAGGAAAGAGGTCATCATGGTGATTAAGTTGATAGACTCCACTGGCACGCATGGTGTGCACTCTCTCATCCCTTCAAAGCTAGTTAGCCCACTCAAGATTCATGGAGACAGCTCAGTGCTACATGTAGCCCAAAGATTATTGTGGGTGACAGAGATCCTTCTGATCGAGATTTTTTGGACAAAATTATTTTCATCTAGTACTTAATTGCTCATAGATCATCCTATCATCCTCAATCTGATGGACAAACCAGATAGTGAACAAATGTCTAGAAGGACACTCACGCTTTGTCTCTCATAAAACAAACACGATGGTTCAAATGGTTACCCTTGGCACAATGGTGGTATAACACTTCCTTCATACTCTAAACAAACACGACACCATTTATGGAAATTTATGGATACCACCTCCTTCCATCACTTCTCTAAAAGAAAAATCTAAGGTTCAAGGCAGTTGGAAGATCACATCGAGAATCAACAACAAGTTCTCCAAATCTGAAGGACAACCCATTCATGGCAAAATCGCATGAAACAACAAGCAGAGACTAACATCGTAGTGAAAGAAGTTTTGAAGTAGGATTGGGTGTTTTGGCACTACTTCACTACAGTAAACAGATGTCCCTACAGTTTTGCTAGCTGATAATAAATTATCACCAAAGTACTATGGCCCTTATAAGGTAAGCAAAAAGATTGGTACTATGGAATACAAATTGAGTCATTTACATCTTCACGAGTACACCCTTTTCCATGTTTCATGCTTAAAGAAGGTTATAGGCTACAAGCTCCCGCCTAAACTATATTTCCTTAACTTGACGAGGAAGGAAAATCATGGAGTCAAACCATCATCACATAAGAATTCATTAACCGAGTAATATATTCATTTCAAAGTATCTCATTAATGGAGGAAACCACTCTACCAAGATTCCACTGGGAAGATGAGCCTTTTATGTACATCCGTAGTTACTTCAAGCGTTTCGGATAACACTTGTCTCAAAGGGAGGGCATGTTAAGCCCTAATATTGGCTCATTACCCTTAATTAGGGCATTAGTAATGTTATTTTATTTATGCTCCATTTAGCCATTAGTTGTAATTATACTCCTAGTCTCCTATATATACCAAGGAGACATTTTCATTTTGAATCATCTGCACTTGAACATTTAAGTAAGTAAAAGGAGGTTTCCCTCTAAGATAACATATTCAAAAATCTATTCTTCAAGGTGTTGAGTACTTTTTCCTGGTGATTTTCTATGCTATGTTGATATTCTAATAATGTCACATAATCTCATGGTTAGAGAGTTATGGCCATGAGAAGTTGGAGAGACCCTGTGTTTCAGTAATGGACCCAAGCTTGTTTGATGGGTAGTCAATGGTAATGAAGTTATGATATATTTTAAGATAATACTATTCTATATGGATAGTACATGTCATTATTTTCTGTAGATATGTATAACGCCACATAACTCCTCAATGATTGAGAAAGCATGGCCCACGGTTGGAGGACCCCTCATATGTCATCTAGAAGCCCCAAAAGTTCAAAGTAGCTGTATGGTTTAAGCAGATTAAAATAATAAAGTGAAGTGATGAGTGTATTATAATTCAGAGTGAATACAAAATAAATTATTTCAATAATAAATTTAATGGATAAATTAGAAGGACCCAACCCTCAAAATAAGGAAAGTGGCCAAGTGACCTAGAAGATGTTTTAAGGAAGCTACTTGGAGAGTATAAATAAGAGGGTACATTTAAATAAAACTTGAGAATATTGAATATCTATATGTAGTCCTGAGGTAAACTAAGGATATCTAAACCATACCTGAGTGAAGGCGAAGAAAATAAGGCTGAAAATGCAAGGAAGGATAAATTCTTTTGATGGTGCTTTCTAGGTATGTTATTTATATGTCATATCACCATTTTAGCTATAAATTTTTTATATAATGATTCGTGACTGCGGAAATTTCTATGAAAGTGAGAAAAACATATCCAAGTATCTTGGTAAAAAATTCATTCAGGGTCATTGTATTTTGGGAGTTACACTGCGGAAAATAGGTTTGTGGCTAGTCCCGAAAAATAATCTAAATTAGGTGTTTTGGGTAAAAAAAAAAAAAAAAAAAATTCTTCATAATAGATCCAAATTCGATAAGACCAAATGTATTGGTTAAAATACAGTCTTTAGTATTCTCAGGTAACATTTTCATATCAATCATTAAATATTTTGTGTGGGGAACGCCTACGCTATTCTAGAATGTCATAATCCAAACAAGGCATACATTTTTCTATAAATCTTTTTTTTTGAGGTTCCAAGTAGTGAAACTCTGGAGGAATTGCATAAAAACACATCAAGAACATTTTGTATCAGTTTCATATCCTTATAAATTATAGTTTCAAAGTTATGATTATTTCCAAGTTAGGGTTGTTGACTAATCCAGGACCAGGGCATGTGAGACTAAAGAAAAGTTTGATGAAAATGCTAGTCTCTTGTTTTAAAGTTATGAAGGTTTATGTGAATGTGGACTACATACACCGGCTCATTATAGAGCTACAAATCAGATTTTGAATGATGAAATTGATGAGGTATTTTGGTTGTGGCACATGTTGAGGCTACGGTTGAGAGACAAGTAGTTGAGGAGTTGGCACATACATGAGATGTGTATAGTTGATGATGCTGGCAGCATATTGATGAGTCATAAGATGAGAAGTTGACACATGATTGGTACATACTGGTACATGGTTGGATGACTGTTTATGGTACAGTTTGTTTACAGTTGGTGCATGGTTGATGTACGGTGTTTATGGTACAAAGTTGATTACAGTTGTGCATGGTCGATGCACTTATTTATGGTAGAGGTTTATTACAAAGTTGAGGTACGTGTTGATGCATGGCTACATGGTTCATATTTATTGGTACAGTTTACAATGGTATAACTCACAATGATAGTGTGACGTTGGTTCCACTGTTTACTTCTACTTGTAAGGTGGACGAGGAAAGGATGTGTGGTTTTAGCCACTCTTCTGGGCTTGTAATGAGAACATAGGGGTTTGTAGCTCTAGTTGTAGCCAAATAATTGGGAGTTGAAGCTTCCCTAAGGTAGTAGCTTGAAAAACTAGGGTTGGAGCCTCCGGCCCACCCTGCAAATTGAAAACAAGCGAAGTTGGTGCTTCCAATGAATGTAATTCTCAAGACATGCAAGAAAAAAACATTCTGTTTTCCTCGATTTTAACCACGTGAAACACTAGTGTACTATGTATGTGTGATGATGAATTCATTTGTTCATTATTTACTCTACGCTTATTGGATGATAATGATTCATTGATATAACACTTGGATTATATGGTTAAAAAGGGATTTAATCATTTCCATTATCGATTCACCTCTCAATAATCCAACAACTACCATTAAAGATTCCTTGAGAGAAAGGAAGATGGAAATCTTGCAAAAATGTGGCTAATTACTACAAGTCATTATTCAATTGATGCTTAGCAGACAACAAGGTTAAAATATAACAATATTTTGAAGGAAAATACTTCCCCTTATGTCCTCGAAATTGTCTATTCCTGGTGAAATAAATACTTATAAAAATATCTAGAATTGTCTATCAACATACTTAATTTTTTTTACATATTGCAAATGAAAATTCATAAATTTTTTCAAGAACAAGGGGGGATTTCCCTATCTACTAAGGCCAATGTCTTGTCAATTGGACATGAAATATTTATCGAAATGGGTCCATGATAAATCTTGGGGTCTATCCACTTATTACAAAGGAGACTTGTCCATTGTCAATTTTATATTTGATCTTAACGTGTTCTTACTATCATACACAATGACTACATTATAAGGACCCAACTACCGAGTGGTAATTTTTCCTTTAAAAATTTTAATCAGATCAAAACAACAAAGACCAATCACCGCTGGAAGTGTTTCTATTAATAAAATTTCTCTTCACTTGCTCCTCCTCCTGGTTTGACTAATATTGTTCGTTGTATAGCATCTTTCCTAATCTCATTCAACTCTTTTAATTGTAGGGATCATTGTTTTCGAGCCTCATCTAATTTTAATCCCAATTCTACGGTAATACGGAAGGTCCTTACTTGGAATACTATTGGTAGAAGTACTTGTTTCATTCAGCTCTCATAAGGGGTATGCCCAATAGTATTCCTCTAGGTAGTCCGGTATGCCCACAAAACCTCTAGAAGCCTATCACTCCCACCCCATGGTGTAATTGGAGCGTAGCCTTTGGTTAAGATAGGTTCCATAAATTTGTTTGCAGACTCTACATGACCATTATCTTTTGGGTGATATGGATAAGACTTGAAGTGCTTGGTACCATATTTCTCACACTCTCTCATCTATTGAAGTGAATTGAGTGCCTTGGTCTCAGAATACTTAACGTAGAACACCAAAGTGGGTAAAGATGTATTCAAAAATGAATTTGACAATAGATTTTTTCAGAGTCTCTGACAGGACTATTGCTTCTACCCACTTGGTGACATAATCTATACAACCCAAAATATAATTTTTCTTATGAGACATGGGTGAAATTGGTCCATGCAAAGTCAAGGGGCCATTTATCTAAAAGTTCTATTCTCATAACTTTGGGAACACAAGGTATCGTAGCTAACATGAGTTCTCCTATTCTGACAACTATCACAACTCCTCACATAATACTTGGTAGCATCCTTGAAAATGATAGGCCAATAAGAATCTCAATGTAACACCTATATGTTGTACATCATATCTAAAATACACATCACATGGTCCATCATGAAAAATTCATAGGATTTACCGTATCTCATCTTCTCCAACACATCTACGAATAATCTGCATCACATTTAAAAGGTCGTGGCCAACCCAAGAGTAGTTGGAACTTTGCATGATAATTCTACGTTTTTCATTAGGTGACAAATGAGATGGTAACTTCCTAGTAGCTAGATAGTTTTCTATATCCGCAAACCATGGGGTATTTACAAAAAAGGGAAAAAATGTGCCTATCTGGGAAACTATCATCTATGTGAATATCATCATCCTCATGTTTTATGCATGAAATCAAATCAGCTACCAAATTCTCCTTTCGAGGTTGGTCAAGGATGGTGATATTGAAATCTTGCAATAATAGTGACACCTAGTCACCAACCATTAATGGGCTTATTCATAAGAAATCTAATGGAAGATCGATTTATATGTACAAATAATTTGTAACTGTGTGATGTAGTGGGGAAACTTATTGATAGCATGGACCATCGCTAAGAATTTCATTTCTAGAATCAGAGAGTTTAACCAAATAGGAAAAGTTCTCACAAAATAAATGGTATAGGACTGATGGTCTTATTTCACCCTAATACTCCTCCTATTGTATTATCAGAGGCATCAATGGATAATGTGAAATGAAGATCCTAATTAGTCCTCTCTAAGAATCGGTGCCACATATAACTTTAGCTTTATAGTTTCAAAGGGACACTGCTCATCCCAAAGAAAATCAACATCTTTATTAACAATCCAAACATAATTGCAACAATCTTTGTGAAATTTTCTATAAATCGTCGCTTAGTATCTAGCATTTCCTAGAAATATTCTTACCTCTTTTTTGAGTCTTGGGGGATGGAAGTATGAAAATGACCTCAATCTTTGTAGATCTACTTTAATCCCTTTAGATGAAACATGATGTCCTAAGACCACCTTTAGTCAACAACATTTCAAATTTTTCATGACATATGATAGGTTCATTTCTTGGCATCCGATAAGGAATTTTTCTAAATTATCTAGGGCTTCCTCGTGTTTTACATATCAGAATTGGCCCATGTATACTTGCACACAATCATGAATAAGATCAACAAATATCCATAATACTGCTCATTGAAATGTGGCAGGAGAATTAAACAAACCAAATGGTAATATCTATAGGCATAGGGTGCCCCAAGGACAAGTAAGGTAGTCTTGTCCTGGTCCTTGGGTGTTATGAGAATTTGATTGTACTCGCTATATCCATCTAAAAAGGAGAAGAATTTATTTCCCATTGTGGTATTCAAGATCATCAATGAAAGGAAGAGGAAAATAATCCTTCAGAGTGGCTTTATTGAAGCCTCGAATCAGCACAAATTATCCATTTCCCGGTCACTTTGTTTGGGACCACTACAAGTGGGGATAACGATACTCTCAGAGATGGGATAAATAACCGACATTCAATACATTTTGTATCTCTTCTTTTACTATATATCCTTGAGTGTTGGGTTCACCCTTCTCTGGGCTTGCCTAACAAGTGTTACTTCCCCTGGGTATATATGTGATGAATTCATGTGTCGAGGTGTATACCCCTCATATCAAGCAGTATCTTCAAAGCGACTCCCTTGATTTTTATTTAAGGACATTTACTAACTCTTCTTGTTGGTCTGCATCTAGTCCAAAAATTTATACAGAAATTTCCCTGTACTAATCTCATAGGGTATAGTATAAGGCATGGTAGACTCATCTATTTCAAAGATAAAAGATGTCTAAGACAAAAAAAATGGATCTAATTGTTCTTGAAATTATTCCTCAAACATGTACTCAAATTGGGGGAAATGTTGTGGAAAATCAACACACATTATATCATAAATAAACTGGTTTAGCACATTTTCTATTGTGTGCTTTTGAAGTGCCCATGAATGATCACTTGGAAATATGGGTTCTTCCTAGTCCTCATTCTCATATATGGACATTCTGCCACCATATATTCTCCATGATATGTTGAGATGGTGGGTATATGGTGATATTTTGTATAGAGAGTCCATTTGAGATGGTCATTCTTTCTCTACGACAATAAATGCATCACATGGCTAACCAAGGTCTTCCAAAATAACAGGATGGCCTATGGCAGGATCCTTCGAGTGAATGACAAAGAAAATTAATCGGGTATTCTAAGGATAATGTAACTATGATATCATCTAATATTCCTTTAGGTATAACCTTTTTCTTATCTGTTAATTCTAGAATAGTTGGGGTAAGTCTAAGAAGAGGTTTTAACTGTAATTCCTCCAAGGTAATAACAGTCATAACATTGATGGATACCCCTAGGTCTATGAGAGATTTTCCTATGGCAACCTCGTTAATGGTTATGGTTACTATGAGGTTCCTTGGGTTCCCATATTTTGTGAACCTAGGATGCTCTGATATGTACTCAGAAATCTCTCGTATCAACTGCATCAAGGAGGATCCTTTTGCTTCATTCTTGGCTTCTTAATACACAATTATTCTACCTTACTATAAATTGGAATGTCCTCTATGGCTTTGTATCAAGGGAACTTTGACACATATATTCTTAAATTCATTCAAAATGTCAAATTCTTGTCGAGTGGTAGGTTTCTCGATTACTATTTTTTTTGGATAAGGAGGGGCCTTCAGAATTTGTGAAGGTTCATTTTGAGGAAGCTTGGGTTCCAGGTCCTTAGGCATGCTAACATCCTCCCACTTAGTGTCATTTGTGGGTTGTTTGGGGTTTCTTTCTTTCTTTCCCAGATGATCATCGAAGGCTCTTCCCATTTAACGCTTCCTAATCTTAGTTGTAAATCTTCCAATGATAAATAACACCACATTGGAAAAGTTTTCTATCTCAAATTGTATGGTTGAGGGGTTTTGTTATTGGGATTGGGAACTGGTGGTGCTAGTAGTAATGTCGGTCTTGGGGAGCTTTGGCATTCTAGTATTGTTGCAGTTTTTGTGGAATAGGAGGCAAAGGTGGGGGAACAAAACCTAACAAAATCTGAGGGATGTTCGGTGGAAACTGAGAGTAAGGATGATTGGGCATAGGGACAAGTGGAGCTCTGGAGTTTTTCCTCGGTTATTCTTCCTCTTACATCCTTGAAGCCAAGGTCGGGTGATACTCATGTAGACTAGTTTTTCCAACTCGATGAGTTCCATCATCAGGTTAAGTTGATAATAGGGTGGAACTTGGAGGTCGCATATCCGCATGTAGGCTAACGCCTAGACTACCATGGCCTCCTAGGTACATAACAGGATTCCCCAGATCCCCACTTGTATATATGGCTAACAAATTGAGAAATGACAGACAATTTTTCAGTTGAGTGGTCCTATGTGCATAAGCCATAAACTGAAATATTGTCTAATGGGAACTCCCTTGAGGAATTCTTCCTCTCTGTGATCTTTAAATATGTTCATTGTCGCATTTCCGTCCTCCTGTTTCTTTTTATTATTTAGGGTGTCCAACTGGGAGCCTATTTTTCTTAAGATATCCATTTTGGAGTTCTCTAAGAGGTTCCCTATATCTACCCTTGTGATACCACATGAACTAACCACTTTTACGTTTCTACTATAAGGATCCCAAACACTCTTCCCCTTTATCTCTACTCCTCAAGTAATTCCTACACATTTCCCACAGCCTTGGTAAATGGTTTATGGAGATGTCACCGGATGCCATGTTGAGTATATCTAAGTATTCCTCCAAAATTACTTTAAGGAAAGATCCCCATCGGCCTATCAGCTACCATGGTATTTTGATTTCTCGTGGAGATATAAGAACCATTCCATATAATCCCAAGATTCGGCCCTTCAACTATTGGATTTTGAAAATATCCTTAACATTAATTTGTGGGGGTTTTATTAGAATGAACCCTTTGGCGAAAAAATGACAAGAAGCTGGCTAAAACCCACTTATCCTAAGTTTTAGGTGTGTGCAAAAGGCCACGCTTAAGAAGCACATGGATTGGGTGATCCGCATTTCACCGCATCTACAAACACAGTCTATATTCTTATCATTCTACATTTAGTGAAGGTGGGGTCCGAGTTATGGTTTTAAATTGTGGCCCCCCACTACCATGTGGCCCTCCTTAACTCGCACTCTAAACTCATCAGCACTTTTTTCAAAATCCCAACCCAGCCTACATTTTACCAAATTTAAATGCCAAATCTGGCCAACATTGTTTCAAAGATATGTTATAGCTCCGTGTTTCAAAGATATACTATGTACTGTGTTTCAAAGCTATACTCATCCTGTTTTAACATATACTACTGGTAACATATACTACCGGGTGTTCTCAAAGATATACCAAATTGCATAAAGATATAGATTTACAGCTCGGTGTTTCAAGATATACTACATACCTAAGCTTCAAAGATACTCACCGGTGTTTCAAAGATATACTAACTTCTAATAGAATAAATTTTAACTAAAACATGAGGATTCTCCTAACATCAAGCTTTCAACGAGAAATAAAATATCAGCAATATGCAAACTCAAAAATATAGACACAAAGAATTTCTGTCTAACTTCGACCCTGAAAACTCACAAGGGGAAAAAACCAAAGGAGAGAGGGATTTGTATTATTTATGAGCTTCTCGAGAAATTTTCACAACATCTTCAGATATTTATACAAATTTATCTGGACATTCCTATATCTTTTCTCCTCAATTTCTGAACCGGAAATTCAGATAATCATGACGCACAGTTCCCACTAATGCTGTACTGGACTGCCCGGAATTTGTGCCAAAACTCACTAAGAATGTACCTGGACCGTGGCGGAAATACACTCCGTAAATATATTACAACAAGCACTTCAACTTCTCAGGCTAACAAATGTTGTATATACTTTGGAATGCATGCCAATACTCTAGAAATTGCAAACATGTCCTCTCAATTTCTCGTAGCATTGATTACATGTTGTATGACTCCACAAATCAGCATTCAGACGACCGTTATTCCTCACGTCTCGAATCCATAATTTATCTTCTTTGGGATGCCTTCCTTCAGAAATGTTGTCTCTTTTCTCAAATGACTTCTCTTTCTCTCTCTTGTTCTCTCAACAAGAATGTTGCAACTTTCTTGTTTTTGGCATCTCACCAAGAGTCACCTCTCTTGGCATCTCACCAAGAATTCTTCAACAAGACCTGCATCATCTTTCTCTTGCTCTTGGCATCTCACCAAGAGCCTCTTGGCCTCTCACCAAGATTTCTTCAACTTCTTCTTCTTCTTGCCTTTGGAATCTCACCAAGAGCCTCGCATCTCTCCAAGATTTCTCCAACTTCTTACCCAAGAATGGGTGTTCCCACTTGCCTTAATCAACCTCATGAGTGGAAGGTGAGGAGTTTTCTAATCTAACTGCTGAGATTAGACGGTGGTCGAGATTTGGTGTCTCTTCACCACCCTCACTTTAATCATAGTTATCTTTTAATTTGCATCTCACAAATTAATTTGATCTAAGACCTATGATTCGCACTTTCTCCCCTTAGGGCTATAGTGGGAAGAGAAACACTTGCCTTGGTACTTCATTTAATTAAAAATTTAACACTTTCATACTGCAGGAAAGTGTTACTCACCACCGCTTGTCCTGAAAAATACAAATTTTCCTATGCTCAATGCCTTGGTGAGTATATAAGTCTGAACTCCGGCTTCCTCAAGATA
Organism: Picea sitchensis; assembly: GCA_010110895.2. Classification (NCBI taxonomy): domain Eukaryota; kingdom Viridiplantae; phylum Streptophyta; class Pinopsida; order Pinales; family Pinaceae; genus Picea; species Picea sitchensis. Next base: position 3,690 of record SNQJ01S0095549.1, on the reverse strand, counting down.
TGTACCGAGCTCCACAAATTCTCTCAACACATAATCATGGATGAAGTGATATTGAATATCTATATGCTTAGACCTATCATAAAAAACTAGATTCTTCGCCTAATGTAACTCATTATCACAGAAAATTGTAATGAGGCTCTAACTGCGACAATCTATCAATTCAATCAATATCTTGTAGTCAGTACTCACAACTAGCCTGATTAGCTACCATATACTCTGTCCTTTGCCAAACTCAAAGACACTAACTTATGCTTCCCACTGAACCAAGACACAACACATCCTAACTAAAAGCAAATTAAGTGATTTTTCCACACTGCATACATCCTCGCCTAATCTGAAGTCTCAGAGGAAATAAACTGATAAATCCATATCTCTCTATGATAGTCCGCACTATAATCTACTATACTCACAAAGATATTCGAAAGCACATGTTTTGATTCCCACCCAAGCACTTCCTACTTCCACCATAAACTGACCGAGAGTGTTGATAACAAAACAAATATCCGTCCCCAGATTGACTAAAGAAAAGCATCAATGACTGATCAATCGACGACATAAATCCACTTCAATCGACTCGTAAGAATGAAGCTTTTCCAATCATGGGAGTACTATGGGCTCATGGTCCCCATCCAAATCAAGCTGTATTATCACACACATATCAGCCTCCAGAAGATGTGTCTAAAGTTCTGCCAAAACCTTCCAATCCCAAAAGTAATGATTAGTCCTAATGTCTGGTTATCTTGAACTCCGGCTAAGGTTTTCTTGGTACCACTGAAGGAGTCTCTTTGCCCTCAGAATAAAAGTGATCATCAATATATAGTAAGAGTATGAGAGGATCCTCTTCAACCATAATGAAGTATAGGTTACGATCCACCTCACTCTTCTCAAAACTCAACTCACAAGAAATAGGCATCTATCTCAATACCGCCTCCAGAGCTTGTTTCACTGCATAATGCCATTCGTCACACACATGAGAATCTCTCCCATGCACCGCAAAGCCTAAATGGTCATCATACTTCCTCCTCTATGAGACCATTCATAAATGCTGTCTTCACATCCATCCTTGATCTTTCCAACCCATCTCTGTCAGAATGAGATCACCACCCCGATCGGGCGTGTATCTAGAAGATAATGCAAAGGTCTCATCATAGTCAATTCCCTCCACCTGTGAGAATCTTCTGGCCACAAATCAATCTTTTTACATTTCTATGTTTTCATCTGCAGCATGCTTGATTTTTTAGAGCCACTTGGAAGTCACTAACGATTTCCTCGTGTCTAGGAACAACTTCCCATACATCGCTCTTCATGATGGAATTGTACTCTTCCATCATGGCATCTCTCCATACATGTCTACTAGAGGCCTCCTCAAAAAGTGGAAGGCTCAGACTCAATTACTTCTCTACTGAAGGGATAGTCAGCAGTAAAACTCTCTGGAGGTTTACTTCATCAGCCTCGCTTGGGATTCCCACTCTGCAGACCTCAAATGTCCTCAAGCCACTTGGGTTTCTCTCAAGTAGTGTCATGTGAGGGACTTCCTCCTCAAGCCAACCCCATATGTCAAGACAATGATCCTCAGAGTAGACCCTCGGCACTGATCCCCCAAACTCACAGGGACTGCAGAGTCTGTGAACTCCCTGTAACTCTGTGGCCTCTCATTAACAAAACCGGGTGGCCTCAACTGTCAACAGTAGTATGTCAGGGCTCACCAATCTGAAGAGTACTCACCTCTCTCTATCCCTCTAGAATTCCCAAAGGCTCCGTCCTCCTCAAATACGACATCCCTCCTCAAGACAGTATTCCTCAAGGAAGGGATGTATATGTTGAAAGCCTTTGAAGTCTCACTGCATCTACCAAAGATCCTCTCGCCATGGGTTCCAGCCTGTCTCTTCTCGTGAAGGGACAGAATATGTGATGCACCCAAAACTGAAGTTCTCACCTCAGTTTCTTCCTGTGAGAAATCCTCCTCAGAGTCGTAGTTCTACAAAATTTTGTGAGGGACTCCTGCTCTAGTAAAATCAGAGTGTAGCATGCCCAACCTATTGTAGTGGCGTTCTGATCATGTAGCATGGCTCGCAGCCCCAACAATGGCCCTATTCTTTCCTCTTAGAAACCCCATTCTACTGTGGGTTGAAAGGAACTGTCAAATAACTCTCCTGATGCCCTCTCTCCTCAAGACAATCCATAAACTCCGGTGGAGGTATACTTCACTCCCCTATCAGTCTCATCTCAAGACTTCATTTTATTCCTGTCAGTTTCCACAAGAGTTGAATTTTGAACCGATAAAAGAAAATCCAGGATTTTCGAGAGAATTCATCAATGAATACAAAATAGTATAGGGATTCAAATAATGTCGAAGACATCGTTGCTACATCTCAATGTATAAGCATCAAGTATCCCTCACGCCTACTATCACCGCCTCAAAATGGGCCTTGGTGCATTTTCCTAAAGTACACTTTGCACAATCCCATGGTGATCTTGAACTAAATCTCTGAACTCTCACAACAACTCCTCTAACTCTACTATGGTGTAAGTGTGCCATCCTCCTGCGCCATATCTCACATAGATCATCACATCACTGTAGAATGAATCAATGCTCTCAGAATGAATCAAGAACTTTGGTATAGCCTCACATGTCTAGTAGAAATCACTTTGGCTTAAGTGATGTTAGACCCTATGGGGAAAAGAAGAACCTGCCCATCACTTTAACAAGACCAGCCCTTCTCCTCAATAGTAGAAACTAACACTAGTTCTTCTCTTCGGTTCTAACATATAGAACCTCTGTTAAAGTCATGGGAGGCAAAGACTCCCTCCGAAATGATACGGTCCCACAACCAACCACCTTGACCTCCCGGTCATCTCCAAGCACTACCTCTACATCTCCACACTGAGTAAGGTCTGTCAAGTGTTCACGAACTACTATCATATGGCGAGAGGCACCACTATCAATATACCAAGTATCGGGAGTAGTGGTCCTCGAGGATAGGCATGCAATCAAGGAAAATTCCTTGTCAAACTTTGTGGAAAACTCATCCACCTCTGCTGAAGCTGCTGTCCGTCTCGACCTTGGCATCTCACCAAAGGTCTAACCTTGGCATCTAAGGGGAAAACCAGTGAGAGAGGGATTTGTATTATTTATGAGCTTCTGAGAAATTCTTTTACAACATATTCATCTTCAGATATTTACACAAATTTATCTGGACATTCCTGTAGCTTTGCTCCTTAATTTCTGAACCAGAAATTCGTACAACTGTACGGCTGCCCCAACAATTAATGCTGTACGGACTGTATCAAAATTTGTGCCAAAACTCTGCTAAGACTGTACGGACTGTACGGAAATACACTCAGAAATATATTACAACAGTTACCTCAACTTATGTGCCAACAAATGTTGTATGGCAGCCTTGGAATGCATGCCAATACTCTCAGAAATTGCATCTGTTGTCCTCCTCAATTTCTGTGCACATTACATGCTGTATGACCTCCACAAATCCGTATGGTACGACCTGTTCTTCCTTGCTGTCTGAAATCCGTACTTCTCTTTGCTTTGGGATGCGTTCTCTCCTTCAGCAAATGCTGTCTCTTTTCTCAGCTCAACCTCTCTCTTTCTCTCTCTTGTTCTCTCAACAAGAATGCTGCAACTTTCTTGTTCTTGGCATCTCACCAAGAACCTCTTGGCATCTCACCAAGAAT
>SNQJ01S0095548.1:94764-114956 GCA_010110895.2 Picea sitchensis | reverse complement strand
ATAAAATAAAACAAAACAACAAATAAACACAAAACACATATAACAAAAACAAACATAAAACAATAAAACAAAAAGCATAAAACATTAAAACAAATAACAAATTTAAAATAAAATAAAATTAGAACACGTAATAAAACATATAACACAATAAAATAAAGTAATAAAAAACAAAAATAAAAATTAATACTATCCTAAGTTCTAACCACCCGTAACTTCTCACATCACATCCCATAAAACAAATCAACAGATAATAAAAATTCTGGACCCCCCCTCACCATCCAAAGTTTAACGAGAGGGGCGGGTGTCCGGAATGAAGTAGTTTATAAAACCACCCCCCGGACAGGTGTCAACTCCACAATCCAGCAGACCCCCCCGACCCCCCTTCCCGAAAACCTCTTACCACCTCAGGGGGGGTCCAGAATACCGCCTTCCCAAAAAAAAACCACTTTCCCCAATATTTTTTAAAAAATCGCCCATTTTTGCATGTTCAGTATGTCTTCTTCCGAAACTGATTCCGGGCGAACGAAAATGAATTTTAAGAAACCGAAAGAGTTTTTTCTTTGTAACGGGATGAAGAACAAAAACCTCTCTCATTTTTTTCAAAGCTTCCATGATCAGGGAGAATCGAAGCCATCTTCGAGACCCTTTTTTCCAGTTTTTCATTTTTCTGTTATAGTCCTGATTTTGCGGGAGCTGGTATGGTGAGCTGGAGGCAAATTTGGAGGAAAAAAAGGATGTTTTTTTCCATCACATGCCCATATAGAATAACTTCCTTAATTTTTTTCCCAGGTGTCAGCATTGAAGAGAAACAAATGTCTTTGCAAACCCCTTTTTTGCAGAAATTCGACCCGTCTTTCATGGCAGACAGTTCAGGGTTTTTGGGGATTTGTGGCTATTTTTGGCCGAGGCGGTTGAATATGAATTCCAAAACTTATGGGGAGATATATCCTATTTATTCATATTATTTTAATGTAAAAAAGGGTTGATCATTACACCCAGAAAGGTTGTACTCTGTAATTTTTTAGATCCACCAGTAATACAAAGGAATTGGTGCACATGATTCTTGCGGCTGGACATTGGTGATGTTTTTCTTGCTATGTTAATGTTTTCTTACTCTGTTATCACCTTGTTTTTTTAATTCCAACTCTTTAAAAGGAAGTTAAAGAACATAATTTACCTCGGGTACTCTGTATCTGGCCTTTTATCACTCTGCATGTTATTCTTCTGATTTTGAGTTAAAGAAATTCTTGAATGCTTCTTTACTTAAATGAACCTCTCACATGTTCTATCTTTCCATCACATTTTATCTTAATCGATCCAGTATCTTGGCTATATCGCCCTGTGAAGAAGCCCTTTAAAAGATGTTTATCTGACCTTAAGTTTTGACACAGACCCCATAGCCCAATGGGATTCTAAAGCAATCATTCAACCAAACACCTCAAATAAAAAAACAATCCATGTTCTGCATAACTAGCCTAATATCCTATTTCAAACAAATCTAAGTTTGACAGAGAGATCCCTCTCTGATTCTCGGAGGGCTAGATCCTTGACTCGAAGTGGTTTTGATGTTGCCTCTGTGACTGCCTCTAAAGCCTTGGGAAAATTACAGAGTGCTAAGATACATAATGGATGTTTTGTAGACCATAATGAAATTATTGCGTCATTCTTCAGGAGATGCTTGAATAATCTGGAGTACATTTATAGGAAGACTTGTTCCATTTCATTTAGTCAAAGTTTTTCCACATTGTACTAGTCATGCATCCACATACTTTATTTAGACAAAATTGTAACTAACAGGATTTTGATATGGTCAAAGTTTGTCCATAATATAACCTCCATACTTTATTTAGACAAAATCGTAACTGACATGATTTTGATGTGGTCAAAGTTTTTCCACATTGTAACTGTTACACATCTACATACAAGAAGGTGAACTTGGGCAAGTTGGTATAAGTATGGTTGTGCTCTGATCGTGTATGAGCTCATGAATTGAGGTGGAAGAGGATACTGTAACAATTCATAGGAACATAAATGTAAATTTATCAGGATGTGTTGAAATATTTAGTGATGTAACATAGTTTTTTGAGTTGAGGATGGAAGGGTGGTGGTAGGGTGAGTCGAAGCTCACTGAGGATAGGTTTCAAATCTCACTGAGTCAAAGCTCACTGAGGATAGGTTTCAAATCTCATTGAGTCAAAGCTCACTGAGGATTGGTGTCCTCATTATCCGCGACAGGTTGTTGCCTGAGATGATTGGTTTCCTTGTTATTTGTGACAAGTGGGTTCCTGTTGAGATGGAAATTTATAACTTGTAAGTTGGTGCTTGTAGAAGAAGATAAAGAAGATGTTTTGTGGTTTTTTCTCGCATTGGGTTTCCACGTAAAAATATTTGTGTACTATGTTCACTATGTTGCTTTGATTTATGCTTGTATCTGTCATTAAGTGTGCATTTCTAAATAACTTAACTAGTTGAAAGGAATGAAAAAATCAAAAGGTTAATGCAATAATGTTCATCCCCCCTCTCAAAATTTTTGTGAGTATCAACAATATTGAATGCAATCATAAGTGATAATTTTTTTATATCTTAAATGATTTCATATTATGATTAAAAGTGGTAAAATTAACTAATACTGAGTCACCCCCCCCTCTCAGTATTAGTGAATATTCCAACAATTGGTATCAAAGCGGGTCCTTTAGAAACAATCTAACCACTAGAAGGTAGATCATGGAGTGCACCAAGAATGGAACACCACTATTTGATGGTCATAACTATGGATTTTGGAGAAGAAGGATGAAAATGTTTGTGCAAGCACAGGGATTTGATGTCTCACAAGAAGTAGTAGATGGATACAAGACANCGCATTGGGTTTCCACGTAAAAATATTTGTGTACTATGTTCACTATGTTGCTTTGATTTATGCTTGTATCTGTCATTAAGTGTGCATTTCTAAATAACTTAACTAGTTGAAAGGAATGAAAAAATCAAAAGGTTAATGCAATAATGTTCATCCCCCCTCTCAAAATTTTTGTGAGTATCAACAATATTGAATGCAATCATAAGTGATAATTTTTTTATATCTTAAATGATTTCATATTATGATTAAAAGTGGTAAAATTAACTAATACTGAGTCACCCCCCCCTCTCAGTATTAGTGAATATTCCAACAATTGGTATCAAAGCGGGTCCTTTAGAAACAATCTAACCACTAGAAGGTAGATCATGGAGTGCACCAAGAATGGAACACCACTATTTGATGGTCATAACTATGGATTTTGGAGAAGAAGGATGAAAATGTTTGTGCAAGCACAGGGATTTGATGTCTCACAAGAAGTAGTAGATGGATACAAGACACCTGCCACTCCCCCAAAATATAAAGATGGAAATAAGCTTAGTGAAAACAATTAAAAGGATTAAAATTCTATTTTGAATGGCATGGTTGATTCAATATGTATCAAGGTTATGCATTGTGAATCTGCAAAGGATATTTGGGACAAAATTCAAAATGTTTATGCAGGAGATGCCAAAGTCAAAGGGGCCAAGCTTGAAACTTATAGAGGTCAATTTGAACAACTAAAAATGAAGGAAGATGAAGATATTGCATCTTATTTCTACGAGTTGATGAAATAGTGAACTCTATTAAAGGATTGGGAGAATAAATTAAAGAGCCAATAATTATTCAAGACGTACTAAGGTCTCTTCCAATGAGATTTGACCCTAAGATTTCAGCCCTAGAAGAAAGAAAATATATTAGTACATTGAGCATGGATGAGATACATGGAATACTTACAACTTATGAAATGAGAACATAATAGGATAATCCATCCAATAAAGAAGCAACTTTCAAAGAATCCAAGAATACAAGAAAGAATAAACAAAAGTCATAGTGAAACTATAGTTGTAGCGACGAGTCAGATGAAGATGAAGAAACAATGAACTTTGCAAGGAAGATGAAAAGAGGAACCAATAAGTACAAAGGTAAGATTCCATTAATGTGTTTTAATTGTGGTAAAATTGGTCATTTTTCTTCCAAATGTCCTTATGATAAGAATTTAGAAAGTGATGAAGAAGAAGTTCCCAAGAAAGAAAATAAATATCAGAAAGGAAACAAGAAAAGACAGAAAAGGAAATTCTTCAAGAAAATCCTCTAATGAAAAGAAGACAGATCCTCATTTGATGAGGATGATGATAGTGATAGTGAATTATAAAGAGTACTCTTTATGGCATTCAAAAATGATGACGAAGATTTTGAAGAAGAAGGTAAAGTAGATCTTGAAGAAGAACTAATCAATGCCTTAAGTGAGCCAAGAAGAGAAAGGAAGAAAAAAATGTCTCTCAAGGAAGAATTGATCAAGCTAAAAGGGGGTTCTCAAAATCTCAACTCTAAATAATTCCAGTAGATGATTATGAATCTAAAGTTCCAAGTAGAAGAATCTATAAGGATTGAAGAAACACTCAAAAACCAGTTGGAAGAAAAGGAGAAAATGAAGGAGATCTTGGAAGTAGAAATTGTCTCACTAAAGAAGGGACTTTAGAATAAGGACATGCAACAGAACAACAACAAAACATTAGCATTCAAAGGCCATACTATGAAAATTCTAGGCTAGGATACAAACAAATGCATACTGAGAAGGGTTCGAGCCCCATGAAGACATGAAAGAAAGAAAAACAAAAGAGTTATGCATAAGTCATTAGAGGTCCCATAAATAAGGATCCTGCAAATTGGTGGCGAAAAAAATAAGGACTCCATACAACATATACATCTTAAATGAGATTGAAAAGGAAAGATGTTTCTTGGGAAAGGAAAATGAAACTTGGCTTTGGCACAAAATAATGGGCCATATGAACTTTGAAAATCTTGTAAAAATCAATAGAAAGGAAGCAGTAAGAGAAATGTCTTGTAACGTACCCTACCACCCCCAGGATGGGCTATGTTACTCCAATGGAAACATACCCAGCCACCCACATGCCAATTACACTACCACAAAACTCACCTTTGAACTTGTCTCGAATTCAAATAAATTTCTAATTAATGAAGAGGCATGGAATATTCACATGCAGAGTTAAAGATTCATGGTACAACATAAAGAAATGAGACATATGTCATGCAGAAAAATAACCAACAAGAATGCATAATATAGATACAAATTTCGTAGATAAATAAATACACAACGGAATAAATACATAGGTAAATAAAACCATGATAGAGAGCACTTATCTTTCATGAAATGAATCACCAATTGGCTGCAGACCAAGGACATTCCACCCAACTGTAGACACTATTTTTCCAAGTCTCAACAACAATTTCACCCCCAAGCTAGGGTTATGAATCCACAAGGTCGGTTGCAGAGTGTTACTCGACTTCCCAAACCATTCAACACTAAATCTCTCACATGATTTTCATCACCCACATCAATCCAAAGTACACCATATCTCTTCTACCCATCTAATTTACACAACCCAAGAGAATGGACCCCTTCTCTGGCACGCAGTCCCTCAAGTTGTCCATCTCCTTCTAGGGCTCCAGTGCATTTGGTTAAGAATCTCCATGTTGGGACTCTTAGGATTTGTAGTTGTGAGAAAAACTGAACACAGGCCAAATCATATCAGACATGCATGAATTAATTCATGGATGGAATACACCAACAATATTTACAACCAACAAAATCCATGGCTCCTCTCCAACAATTTGTTTTCCTTTCCCAATCCAAAACACAAATGAGGAAATATGATTGGGTGAAAGAATGAGTGGAGAGAGAACATAATGAAAGGTGTGAACAATGAACAATGAACCAGAGTGAGTGATTGAATGAGTGAAGAAGAATCCCCCAAACTACCCACAAGATGGGTTTATATCTTTACTTGAAAATCAAGAACCACATGGCATTCCCTAAGAAGCTCATGTAACCACTCCTTTCCATTAAACAATTATGGGTAGATAAAATATAAAATAAATACTTATCCCCTTAATCCCCCTCTCTTATGGAATCATATCCACCTATAACTCTTATCCTTGTCTGTCTAGCAACCAATGATGTATTTATTATTAATAATGATCAAAACATTACATTTCCTAGGCACATTGGCCTCTTTTAGTTGCTTGGGCACTCTGGGCTTTCATAGATTAAAAAAATACATTATTTAATATGGGGCTAAAAACTGATGTATTACTCCAATAGAAGAGAATGTGTCAAATATCGATGAAGTTATTCAAGGCTTCCACTCAAAGATTATAGAATTGGAAGAATGCGCAATACCATGTACTCCACCTGTGGAGAGGAAGAAAAGGGAGAAGATGGTGAACATGACTATTGAGAATGTCAAGAGTTTAGAAGAAGAGTGTGCCAAACTTTGTGAATAAAGCATAGACGTCTAGACTCGATTGACAAAATATGTTGAGTTACAAGAAATTGGGAAGAAGATTCAAGCTGCACATGAGAAAGCACAAAAAATTAAGGAGACAATGAGGATCTTTCCACCAGAAGAGAATATGACAATAATGGAATAAAAAAAGAAGCTATACTGTGAAATGAACCATATGAGATCATATAAGCCGTCTCTTTTGTAGAAGATGGATTTATTACAAGAATAGGCATAGAAGGTAGAAGAATATTTTGTATCTGCACAAGGGGTGGTGAAACAAGCCGTCCAGGAGATTACTGAGAAGCTACAAAGCTCAATAATAACGTAGGTAGTAGAAGAGTTAGCAAAGAAAGAAGAACAAGTGAAGGGGTGTTATAAATAATAGGTGTGCTCGTCTAACCATAGACAATATAGCAATATTTTCACCCAACCATAGGTCAAAGCCACCCCTGAGAACCTTAACCTTGACAAAGAGAATAATTTTGGAAGAAAACCCTAGATCCAAAAGCCAATAAAGGTAGTGTACCACTCTCCAGAGTTAGCATACCAAGAAGAAAGTCCAAACCATAACCAAGAGAAAGTCCAAGCCTAAAACCGAAAATACTAGTTGCAGTAGTTTCACCTGCAACTACTCTCCAAACTTTCGCACTTACTAAATTTCTGCAGTTGGGAGCTGTGTGCGTCCAAATGAGCTCTGACATTCTGTATTTATACTTCTCTTCCTTAGCTGTCTGGGCCAACTTCTCTTATTGGAGGATAAAAACTCAATATTAATTATTTTCTTTAGTCGACTTGTCTTCTAGGGTTATGTCCAATGCTTTAGGGTTTCTTCTTGCTTCCTAAAATATTCTATTCTTGTTAGGCTTACACGTGGAGGTTTAATACCTCCCGCAAGTACCATAATATCAACACTCCCTCCTAGATAGGGAGGTATTGAAAGAAATGGTCTTGAGCACAAACATACCATTCGACCAGTAACATCATCATAGCCAGACATGCTATCTCATAATTAAATCATGAGCACCATCATCACTATCAATATCATCTGATAGCATCAACTGCATGATATCTCGAAACCATACTCCATCTGAGTAATCAAGCATGATGTTGAATAAATTAGTCACTCCATAGAGTGATACAATAACTATTCTTATAATCTAAACATATGTCCTAGAAGAATAAGTGTTCCAATAGATGTTGTAAGCCACGCCATGGGATATAGGGACTATTCTTCTAATACATAAATACATCCTAGAATAATAAATGTCTTGGACCATTTTCTGCCTGAAGAATATCTATCCACTAGCACACTGACTATCCATATAGCTGGTAATCATTTCCAACACTACTGATAGTCTTCATGGAAATCAGAACAATGACATTCAATAGAACACAACCGCTATCCAGTGGTACACAACCACACCAAGTAGCACATGACTTTTTAACCAGTGACACATAGTCACAACTAGTGGAACACATCCAACACAGTGGAATACAACTATTTTCCAGAGACATACAATCTCCACAGTAATCATATCATCTGATATCAACCTGCATAACAATATCATGATACAAAATGAGTCAACTAGGCCTTTCTTCCACTCACATCTAAGAGACCTAGAAGAACATCTACCCTCAAGAGGTAAAAGATCACCCATGGGCTATCTGGACTATTATTCTCAAGCATATAAGGATAACTGTCCCTGATTTCTAAGCCTGGACCATTCACCTAACTGGGCCATTCCTCTGGCACTAATCATAGTGAAACCTGGAGAGAATGATTCTTCCCTAGGAAATTCCTGTTGCTGATTGCTGAATCTAGACCATTCCCCTAACTGGGCCATTCCTCAAGAAATAATCATAGTGCAACCTAGATAGAATCATTCTTCCCTAGGGAATGACTGTCTGTACCATTTCCTAATGAAAGCGATTGTCCTGCACCAACCTCCAAAATGGACCATTCTTCGAAACTACTCACAACTGTGAACTTCAAAAGAATGACTACTCGGTGAGGCAGACCATTCTACTTGACCACTACTTAGAGTGACTGCCAAGAATAATTAATTTCCTATACCATTCCCCCACACTGGCCGCAAGGGGAATCACTATCTATGGTACATCAACAATCTATCGGACCATTTTCATTACGAAAATGATTTTCCAATCTAGACCATTTTCTAAACTGGAAAATGCCTGTCTGTCAGAAATCTCAAACCACTTTTCGAACTGAAAAGGAAATGCTCATCCTGGACCATTTTTCAAACTGAAAAATGACTGTCCATAAATCAATAACATATCAGTGCTCCCTCAAAACCTAGGAGTAATCTCTTCCTTTTTCAATAAGGAATTCGTCTCCATGAGCCCCATCTTGTTTCTTGAGGATGCAAAATTTTCATCTTGGACAAAGGCTTTACCAAAATATCTTTTATCTGTTCATCTATGGAGATATATTGGAGAACCACTTCTATTTTCTAGAATTCATCATGAAGAATATAATGCTTGATCTCAATGTACTTTTTTCTATCATGGAACGTTGGTTTTATCTGAAGGCTTCATATAGCTATGATCATTACAATATATCATGGTTGAATTCAATGATTCTGTTTCCTACTAACTCATGACATCGTGGAATGGCTCAAAATGAAAAATATCCAAGTAGCACTTCTTCTGTCATCATAAGAGTTTACCATGGATTAGCAATCCATCATCATAGACTTCTGAGTAAATATTCTAATACACTATCTCTGTCATAGAAAGTTTTCACCATGCTTCTGTTGTCTATGAGACACTCTGCATCAATTTGTTTGGATGGATACAAGGTCTTCTTATATCTGCATACATGGGTCTCTTTCTGGTATAAGCTTATTTCTCACTTGCTTTATTGGGAAGAATGTTATTTTACATGTAAATTCAAATCCATGGATACTGCAAGAGGTATATTTGGTTTTTACTGTAACAGGTTGTTTTCAGAGTCTTCTCCTTCCTTTTGGAAGAAACTATGAATCTTGCAATGCTTCCATTCATAAGTATTTTTCACATTTTCTTACATATACTGTTCTTTATCATAACTTCCATTTCTTCTACTTTATTGCTTCCTAGTGGGTTCAAACCAAGATGGTAATCTTGTGATTCTCGGTATAATAACTGGTTGTTCTTTCTTTTATTTCTTTGTTGGAATATTCATGTTCTTCCTCATGTCTCTCTTTAGATCTTGGGTCCATGGGTTCTTCTATATACCCTGAAGATTCCAAATTCTTCCTTTTATCATAGAATCATGTATGTAGATGGACATCCAAGGATAGTTTAAGGATTCTTTTTGAATAATACTTTTTCTAGAGTCAAAATGAACATGTGATGCTTATCATGGCTACTAATTTCAATTGGAACATGGACATATACTTCATAATCCTCAATGGATCATATCATTTAGAATTAGATCCCTCCTAATCCTTGCATCATGCATGAACACATGCTCTTCTTTTGGAATTATGTAATCAACTCCCTCCATCTAAAAGAGTCCACACTGCTGTCTGCATCCTTATTTCCTTCTGCAAAGGGTCACAAGTATTTTTCTAATTTCCTCTTGATTGTTGACTTCTTTCTGTTTTGACTTCTTTTGGGTCTCTTCAAGTTTGATTCTGATTTTGTCTTATCTGGTAGTTGTTACGTATATAATAGTATTCGATATGTCAAATGCATGAGAAAAGGGATCCAATTAGAATCAACCCGTGTATATTCGGAAACAATGTTGTATATAAAATTGTTTCTTGAGCAATGTAATGTAAGCATATGTAGTATGTTGGGCGCAAGCCGATTTTGAGAAAAATTCCATTTTTGGAAAGTAAAGCTTAATTTGGAAAAGGATAGTTGGAAGGAAAAGCAACACGTGTAAGGAAAATCCGCATGCAAAGGAGGAAAGCATGCAAAGTGTAGATCCAGTAAGACCTAACCATGTTAGGGTTAGGGTTTTGGAATGTAATGACTAATAAGACTGTAAAATAGTATAAATAAGTACCTAGGAGGTATAGGTTGGAGTTCAGAGGGTTGTTGATTATTAGTTACGGTTCAAAGTGTCAGAAGTTGTTCTATTTTGTAAGTTGTTGAGTTGTAGAGAGTCGATTAGGTTATTGTTTTGAGGGTTAGATCACTTGCTGAGGAGCCTGGTGTGATCTAGTCTGCTTCACAGAGGTGGTGGAACCTGTTTTATGATTGTATGATCAGAGATGTAGTGCGCGCAACGCCATGTTTTGTAGCAGACTTAATAAACGAGCTTAAGAAGAAAGATATGTGTTGACGTAGCCTAGGAGGGGGTGAACCATGGTAAAACTTGTGTACTGTTTGATGAATGAATGCATGTTTATTTTCTGTTAATTGTTGATCATCTTTAATTCCTATTGATGATTGATTCACAGATAATTGGTTAGATATATTTATTAGAAGGCTTGTATGGGTTTAATAGATGAATGGATCTTAATAATAATAGATTGAGTAATCATTGTAAGGCTTGAAGAAGATCAAATACAATCCCCAATCCCCACTCTTTCCTAGACTTCAAGCACCTGAGCATTGTAGTCACCCATAGAACTATCTTGGGTGAGACTACACAGTACCTTCTGTGTGTTGTATTGCCTTCTGGTTTAACAGAAGGGCCGATAGTTTTAGAGGGGTTTGTTGGAAACATGTTTAGATATGAACTTGAGTCAGCCCAAGAAGTAGAAAGAAAGAGAAATAACCAACAAATGGTTCCATTGCTGGCTTGAGCTGCATGGGATTGAGTGAATGGGATTCGTGGAAGAAGCATGTAGAGAATGAAGGTATAAAAGGGAATTTTTAGACCGTGGAATCTAATGAAGGTGGAGATCAAAATATGGTTGAAAAAAAGGAGCTTGATATTTCGCAGAAAGATAACAAAAACCCTAAGTTAACACTGCACAAATATCTGGACAAGTATGTGTTTAGCGACTTGCATGAGGTATTTTTTTGCAATTTCCCGCATGTGTTGCATGAGTGGATATTGAGGTTAAAATACAACCACCCAAAAAATTGGATTAGACAACTAGAGTGGAATCCTATGGATATCGTACAGTTACAACAAGTTAACAACAAATTCATGCATGCAGTAGATTTCTGGTTAGACAATATTGTTGCAGGATTTATTACAAAATTTGTAGTAGATGTTGTGAATTCTTACAGTGCAAGAAAGCATGAGTTCCTAAAAGGACCTAGAGGTAGGTATATCAGGTCGTTGTATACTTCAATCAAAATTTTACTATATAACAGAGTGTGATGACGATGGAATCAAACAACTAAACTTCCTTGCATGCATGGGGGAAGGGGGGGAAGTACTGACAAAGGTGGAGAAATGGAGGAAGAGATGGATAAGGGAAAGAAGGAGGAGGCCATGGGCCCAATCATGATGGATGAATATCAAATAAAGTAGATAATGGAAACATCTTGAAAGACATGCAGTGGAGTAACCTACCAATATAATATGAATAATAAGAATATAGGCATAGAAGATAGAGAGGGTTTGGAAAGTGATGAAGAAGCGGTAGAGGATCTTCAGGCTATGGATAAGATTGAGGAAATATTGTGTGCAACATATGAAAGGAAGAAAGGTGGTCCAAGGGCAGGAATAGAAGTAAGAACTCCCATCCATGCCAGTGTCAGTGTGGAAACCATAACCCCATGTGCAAATAATACATCAGAAAGAAAACCACCATTTAGACAACCTAATTTTTGTGGAAGAGAGACAACAATATGTTCATCCAAACAAGGAGTACAAACTGGAGGAACCAATTCATGAATTAGTAGTAAAATATCTACACCGCACGGAGGTAGTAGTTCATCACAGTTCAAGATGGAAAGACATGACCCCACCATTAGGTTACCATAATTTTTGGGAGAGGCATCTGAGGACCCTAAAAAGCATTTATTCATCTACGATAATATCTAGGAAGCAAATCAGATCATATATGAGGATACAAAACTTGTGTAGTTAGCTAACACACTAAGACACCGCAGGCTGTATTGGTACATGAGCCTAGTTGTAAATAGTCCACCAGGAACAACAAGGAGTATTGTAGATGTGAAGAAGATACTGATAAATGAATTTTAGAATCCTATTTCAGAATATTAGTACATGAATGAGATGATTGAAATCAGATAGAAACCATGCGAGTTTGTTTGGTAGATTGATAAAAGGTTCAATTGGTTGAAGGGTAAGTTGAAGTATGTCATGATTGGCATGCAACATAGACATCTCTTTGTGAATTCAATGTCACCACATTTGAAATACCCATTGAGATAACAAAAGTTTCAAACTCAGGCAGTGGCTCTGTAGGAATCCTTAGAACTGGAAGAGAACCAGTATCAGAATACAGATCTAACAATAGAGGAGTTGAAGGAGGACCTGAAGAACCTTACATTTCAATTGAACTAGAATAAAGGAAAAGATAAAAGAGAAGTTGTTTGGTGTACCACATGCAGGACATAAGGTCACCACAAGAATGAATTCCCAACTTTCACGTAGTATATGGAAACAAGAGTACAGAACCCTTTTCCAATAGGAGGACCATGGTGTGATATCAGTAAGACACATGGGCATGATCCATATCATTGTTCCATGATGCATAAGTATCAGACAGTACCCAATAGTTCATATTGAAACTTTTGCAAGTTAGTGGGCCATGACGATAAATATTTTAGGACAATGGAACCGATGAGGGAAATAACTTCAGATACCTATAGGGGGCAGGAATAAATGATGATAGGGAGAGATGCACCTCAGTTTAACCAGGGAAAACTTCCATACAACACTGCACAAAAACAATATAACACTTCACAGCCACAATATAATAACGAACAACCACAGTATAAACTCGTGCAGTATAATCAGGTGCCTCAGTACAACTCACCGTGAGGAGATCGAACTAGCTACAAAGGTGGCAGATGAGGTAGAGGATGAATTGGAAGAGGGATAAGTCTATTAGTATGACACAACTTCCAACATCCATGAAACTATCCAAGGGAATTTTCACTTCCACTAGTGACATTTATGTATTGTCATGCAACAAACCATGATACATAGGAATGCCCAAAACTTTTGGGAAATATTCAAGAAAAAAGGAACCAGAACAATCATCATGTTCAGTGGATCTCTACAAAAGCCAAGGATGATGGAAGAAATATCAACATAGTGACCCGCAGAGGAGCTAAGAAAGGACTTGATGCAGTGAGTCAGGATCCAACACAACACCAATGGGTGAAGAAAAATACTGAAACACGGAAGTAGTTTGATGCATGGAAAGAAAAGGAGACATTCAAGTTTGTTGGACATGAGTTCCTCAAACAAGATGTTGCATCTACATCAGTTGCACAACATACTCAGAATGTACCAATGTGCAATATTCCTTCATCAATGGACCACATCAATGGAGCACAACCTATAGGGCAAGTAAGTACCATAAAGACTTTTATGCAATCCCGTGTTAATCTAATGAATAATACATCCTCTGTTAAATGTTTTCAAAATATGTTATAAATATGTAACACAAAGGTAGAGGGGAATTGAAAGCACAAAAGAGTCAATCACCTCCATAAAAGGAGAACAAACAGATAATTCTGATTGAATGCCAACATTGGATATTTCAATATGGGGGATATTATACTGGACTTAGGCTCCGAAGTAAATGTTTTACCCAAGAAGACATGGTAGTGTATGGGAGAGCCCGCACTAGGCTATTCACCTATTCAGTTGAAGTTAGAAAATCAACACAGAGTTCTACCAATTGGAAGGCTTAAGGGTGTGAGTCGATTTGGATGGAGTGTGCACTAAGGAATATTTTTAAGTAATAGAGATAGTATATGGAACAACACCATATCAATCATTACTTGGACTGGAATGGGCATTTGATAACCAAGACACAATAAAATTGAAGATGAGGAAAATGACATTTGAATCAGGTGAATACAGAGTCATTGCACCATTAGATCCTTTAAAAGGAGAAATGTTTGTAGAACCCACTTGTTTAAATCTAGAGGAAATAAATTGTACAGAACCACCGCACATGAATAAGATTATTCTAACCCAACTACAGATGGGTTACTCAGATAGAAAAGCCTCACATCATGTGCTTCTAACTCCAATAGAGGTTTAGAGAATTGGCAGTAGAGATTACTTGAAGTCTCCACAAGAAGGTGCACAAGAATAGACCGCGAAGTAATATGGGTTGGTACAGAGATAAGAGAACCTCCTATTTTTCATGGGATAAATGATCTAAAGGATTTTTTGACCAAATATGAAGAGGAAATAGGAGAAAATAAGAGGCTTTTAGCCCTACATATTCCACACAAGGCTACACCTACAAGATGGTGGGGTGCACATAAAGAAGCAATTCAGGACTAATACCAATGTAAGAGGTTACTATGCATTAGATTTGGTGCAAAATGGGACAATAGTAAAATGCATAGGTGTGATGGGCAAGGAGCACCAACATACCACATAGAGAAGTGAGAGACACAATGGAGGATGACACCACTAGAGGAATAGCCTCATCACTTCATCCATACATTGGAAGGAATCCCAGAAAACTCATATGTAGACTAGGAGATGTGCAAAGGTACTAAGGAATGGATAGCATTACAACAAAATTTTGTAGTAACCTTATCATTTGAACATGAAAACCCCAACATTGAGTCAGTGCTAAAGCATATAAAGGGTGTGATATTTATTTATGAACCAAAGGTTGAACTCATGATAGAGTATCAACAACAAAACAAATAGACAGTCAAAGAACTATTGTCATGCTATCATGTTGAAGAGGATGCACAAGATGAAGATGACCCGCACAACATTCAAATTATAGAAATCGAAGGATAAAGAGAGGTGGAAGGTCCATATTTGGAATCATAAGTATTTTATGAATCAATTAAGGTGAAGAAAGTCAACATTGGGATAACTGATAACCCTAAAATGGAAAGTATTGGAGACTATTGGGATGAACAAACAATGGAAAGAATAACAGAGTTGCATGAATACACTTACATGTTCCCAACAACCTTTACAGAGATGAAAGGAATAGTAGTATATCTAGGAGAGATGAAAATAAATCTCAAACTTGAGGCAAGACTTGTCAGACAGAGACCTTACAGACTGAACCTAGTAAATAAGCAGAAAGTGAAGGCTGAGATTGACATAATGTTGGAAGCTGGTATCATAGAACCAATAGAGGAATATGAATGGATAATTCCTATGGTAGTACAAGAGAAGAAACAAGGGGGGGTAAGGATCCGTTTAGATTTGATAAAATTGAATGATGCTTGCTTACATGACCCTATTCCCACCCTTTCCACAGATGAATTATTAGAGAATGTGGGAGGCCAGGAAGCATACTCATTTAAAAATGGATTCTCAGGTTACCATAAGATCAAGATAGCTCCAGAAGACAAGTATAAGACTACTTTTGCTACAAAATGGGGATCCTACTAGTACATAGTCATGCCTTTTGGGTTGAAGAATGCACCAACCATATTTTCAACACTAGTCATAGCTTCTTTTAAGGAACTCATACATCAATTTTTAGAAGTATATCTAGATGAATGGACTATATATAGTCTTTATAAGTTTTAGAAGTATTAAGGTTGATGTTGGAAAGATGCAGGCAGTGTCAAATATCATTGAATATCAAGAAGTGCATTTTTGGGACAACTTTTGGAATACTGTTGGGACATATAGTCTGTAAACAAGGGTTACTGGTGGATCCTGCTAAGATTGTAGTCATTGTTAATTTACCACCACCAAAATCAGTTCCCCAGTTGATAAAAACATTGGGACATACATGCTATTACAAGAAATTTGTCAAAGATTATGCACAGATCACTGCGCCAATGGAAAAAATATTAAAGAAGGACATTCGATTTCAGTGGAATGAATACTGTCAACAAGGGTTGGACACCTTAAAAGAAAATATGGTCACAACACCTATCCTAGTATTCCTAGACTGGGAAAATACATTTCATGTGCATGTAGATGCATCAACCATAACACTTGGAGAAATTCTGGCACAACCAAGAGTAGGGGATTTACACCATCCTATAGCGTTTGCAAGTAGAAAATTGTTAGAATAAGAGGAAAATTACAATACCACAGAAAGATAAGGCTTAGCCATGGTATATTCACTTCAGAAGTCTAGGCATTTCTTATTGGGTAATCACTTTAAGATGTTCACAAATCATCTTGCCCTAAAATATTTAGTCAACAAGCCAGTGTTGGGAGGAGTATTTGTAGATGGATGTTGTTATTTCAAGAATTTGATTTTGAAGTAATAGTAAAACTAGGGAAGTTGAATGTAGGAACTGATCACCTGTCAAGGGTCACTAATGGAAGGGAACCTACCAATTTTGAGGACAACTTCCCTGATGCGCAGTTGTTTTCAGTACAAATAGTTGATGAATATTTTGTCGATATTATTGAATATTTGAGTATAGGGATTGCGCCACAAGAATTTAGCATTGTGTAGAAGAAAATTTTGGTATTCAAATATGCAGACTACCAACTGATTGTAGGACACTTATATAAAATGGGTGCAGAAAACATTTTGAGAAGGTACTAGAGCATGAAAGGCCTAGAATTTTGGTAGAATCTCATGAGGGAATAGTTGGAGGAAATTATGAAGGAAATATACTATACAAAAGGCATTGCACACAGGATTATGATGACCAACACTTCACATGAATGCCAAGGAATATTGACATGCATGTGATGTTTGCTAGAGGGTGCGAAAACCCAACAAAAGGGATGTGATTCCCCTAAGACCACAAGTAACTTTACAGGTATTTGAAAAATGGGCAATCGACTTTGTTGGACCAATCCATCACCAACAAAAAGGTTAGTAGAAATATACATCATTACTGTGAAAAAATACTTAACAAGATGGGCAGAAGCAACACTAGTCAAAGATTTCAACATAGAGACAACAACACACTTCTTGCTCGAGCAAGTGATCACCAGATTTGGATGTCCAAGAATTTTGATGAGTGACCAAGGTACTCACTTTATCAACAATACTATCAGGGCTATGACTGAGGAGTTTGAAGTATACCACTAGAAGATTACACCATACCATCCTCAGGCAAATGGAACAGTAGAAGCTTTCAATAAGATCTTCGAGAATACTTTGACAAAGATTTGCAATGTCAACAGGGATGATTGGGACTTAAAAATACCAACAATATTATGGGCATAAAAGACCACATGTAAGAAATTGACAGGAAAAACACCATTCATATTGGTGTATAGTCAGGAAGAAATGGTTCCATTAGAAGTTTTGGTACCCAGTGTACGCGTAGCAACGATTATCAATATGAAAAAAAGAAGCGTAGGAAAGGAAAGGTTGAATCAACTCATGCAAATGGAAGAGGATAGGATTTTGGCAGGATTTCACCAAGAAGTACAAAAAGCCAGAGATAAATCTTGGCATGATAGACATATCAAGAGGAAGAGTTTCAAGGAAGGAGACCTAGTCTTTGTCTATGACAGTAAAGTTTGTCAACATCCTGGTAAGTTTAGAATGCATTGGCTAGGGCCATGTGGGGATAAATATATGTAATATTAATTCCCACATTAAATTATCAACTACGGCTCATCGGATTTGAGGTGCAGGCGTAGGAAACATAAGATCAGAGCCTAGTATATCCTAATCTAAAGCTGACAAAAGAATTATCAAACCCACACTGCAGGAAATTAACACTAAGGATTCATCACTGGGACGCAGGAATAAATTAGTGATATAAAGGCTTAGATCACAATATTTCATTCACTTGGAGTGATGTTCGTGTGATTAATCATGAGTAGATTACTTAATTTTTTTTTTCCTTCAATGATTATTTTCTATAGCGGATCCACACTTAAATGCATCAAAAGAAACAAGCAAATGAAAATTCACGATAGAAACTAACACCTTGGGAAGAATTCCAACATGGGAAGGTCATATCTCACGAGTTATACCTCTAATCTATCCGTTGGTGATTGAAGCTATATGAAATTTAAGTGCAAGGAATCCAAAGTTATGGGAAATAAAACCAAGTGAGGGAAATAGAAGGAGATTTGAACTATGAAAGAATTCATTCAAAGAAAAAGAAAAATAGTGCAAAACCAAACTAGATTAAAAAGGAAATCAAGACAATAAATGAAATCAAGATTTAAATTCAAAGATTGTTCCTCAAGTGAGTACACCAAATGTAAAGAAATGAGGATTGGAAGACAATGGAGAATTAAAAAAAAGTGAATATATACCTTATGACAAACACTTAGTTAAGCACGCAATGAATGAGGAAATTATGCTTATTTGTGTTATGTTCCTAAAGGGACTATGTAAATAATAATATCCTTTAAAACCATCAACTCTTTTAAACACATAAAAAAATGACAAAGAGAGAAAATTGAAATGAAATGAAGAGTGGTTTATCCCCCATGTATTTAAATGATTATTTTAAGAACATAAATCTACATGGGAAATAATGAAGTAAGATGAATTAGCTCTGTAATCGGTCTCATATGAATTCAAATTTGGTTGGACACAATGATTTCCATAATTTAAGTGTTTTATTAATGGGAGAGTGCACATGGAATGGAAGTGAACTATATTTATAATCAATCAAGCATACAAATGGTTTCAATGAAGGAGCAATGATCTGATTTAAGAGCCAAATGGGGAATGCAAGTGAAGAAATTTGTTTTAGATTTTTTTATGGATGAATAGAAAAAATACATAACACTTGACGCATATAAATGAATCCTCTTCTCTTAACTGTGTATAATATCTTCTTAACAACGCTAGAAATGGGTTAATTAAGGCAACTTGTATGCAACAATCCAACACATAATAAAATGTGAATAAATTATCCTAGAACAAAGGTTTGAGACTAGAAATGGAAATAAAGAAGTGATGCAAAGTATGGTCAAATAAAGATAAGAATTATGTGCACAATCAAAGGAACATTGAACTCTGAGTTTATTATCATCAATCTAATGCAAGAGAATAGATTTAAAAGATAAAATGAAAATAGCAATTGAACTGAATATGAATTGCAAATTAAACGCATAGATTGAAACGACACACTTAGAATCTAATCTATAAAAGAAAAATGAAAGAAGCATGGTGTTACCAGTGTTATTGGATAAATCGATGAATGTAGACATAAATTGATCTCTCTAGATCCACCTGGATATAGAACAAAACAAGACAGGACATGACGCTTTCCCTAAGCTTTAATCATTGAATTTATTATCAAACAAGAGATGAGTGATATACCTTTGAATATCACTTCCTTATGTCTTTGTTGTCCCTGCTCCACTCTGGTTCTCTTGTGATATTCGATCTGCATTGAAACATAAACCAACCAAAGTGAAAGAAACAATAGTATATTCAATGAAAACTTACACATGCGATCAAGGAGTCATGTAATAAAATGAGAATGATTTTATGGGAAAGAAACATGCCACTGTATTATATTAAGTAAAAGTGGAAGTTACAACCAAACAACATTGATGTTGCAAGGTTCCCTTTTGGTGGCTCTTTTCTTCGACACACACACTTGCTCCAAACTTGCATGAAGAGGATCCAAAATAATTTGATGGAAAGATGAAGATCTTAAGAATCAAGAGAGATAGAACCTTGTTGGGCCCCGACAACTCCCCCTATATTTTTACAAAATTTAAAGGGCCCCTATTAGAATCTTGATAATTATAATGAGCTACAAAATCAACCTTTTCAAATAGTTCCATTCCTTGGATTGCTTTGAGACAAACTTAAGACATTCACTTTAGTATG
>SNQJ01S0095548.1:71704-94754 GCA_010110895.2 Picea sitchensis | reverse complement strand
GTTAGTTTAAATTCATTTTTTATTTTTCTAGATTTTGTTTTATTCACAATTTTTAGGCTATTAATTTAGGTTTCTTTTTGTTTCACAGGTTTCTATTATCAAATATTTGATATAGATCTGATCATGGCTTTATTTTATTATCCAAATACATTCAAGATGATTGATCCAAAAATAATTTTGGATTGCTACAAATAATTTTATGAGCAACAACAGATAAAATTTGGAAAGGCCTCAAGATCAGACATGCGATTTTGTAGAACTGATTTCAGCCAAACCGTGAGGAATTAGAAGAAATTGTTGAAAACCCAGAACCAAAATGGGCCCATTTACCTTGCGCGAAGTTATTTTCCCAAACAAATGCACTATTTGAGAGATATTTGGGTCTCTTTTAGAGGCAAATTTCAGGTGGCGGAAATTAATAGTGATGCCCAGACTGTTCATTCATTTTATAAATATATGAGAAAGATCAGAGCCAAAGGAGATCAAATAATTGGAGAGGAGGATTTTAATCCTTTCTCTTTTGTATATTATTGCTTTTGTAAACTTTTTATTTCTTTTCAAATGGAGTAATGGATGGCTGGAATCTTTGGGAGAATGAACGAATATTTTTAAAGAAGAATATGGAATTCCAGGTTGCTTAATGGCTTTTGTCCTGTGAATAAAATGGTTTTATTTTCATTATAATATATTCATATTCTTTGAATAATTGATTATGAATTGATTTAAATAACTTTAGTCTTTTTTATCAATACATGGTTAATTATTATCATTTGTGTATTAATTTTTCCAATCTTTAAAGTCTATTATCCAAACAATTTCTTCCAGGACTACAAAATTGACAAGTGATTCTAAAAACTTAATAGACCGACATATATTCATTTTGGCTTTAGCCTTTTGTTTATAATGTTGTTATTTATGTTTTTTTTAATCCTGTTACATGTGCAGGTCTGATATCTTTAGATTAAATGATCTGTGATGTGCAGGAGGTTTATATTATAAATACCATCTATCATTTGTTTCATCAAAATACAAATGCTGTGATTATATCTTCGATTTAAATAATGAGATTTATCTTTGAATTTTAAATTGAATGATAAAATGCATAGATTGCTTCCAGATTTATCTTGTTGTAATCATGCATAATTATGAGATCACAGGTTTATGTTTGTGTTTCCTTTTCTGTCATTAAAACCTAAGCTGCCAATACATGATCTGAATTTATTTAGAACAATCATAAGGTTCATTGCAGATTTCTCTCTTGGATATGGCAGTTGGATGTTCACCACTCATGCAAATGCTTAGATACACCTCACTAATTCACTGATAGGATAGCTTATTTTTATTTTTCTTTCATTTACATATCATTGAAACTAGAAGGTATGGTTCAGCTTTGACTATCCACATGTTCATGTTTCATTAACTTTTTTTTGCAAGATTCTTTAAATTTATAAAAGAAAAAAAATAGATATTTTTATGTGCTTTCTTTATCTGTTTCCTAGAAGCAATCATTTTTCACATCGATTTTCGTAAGTTTCGATTAAAACTTGCATCTTGTAAATCATGTAAATAAACAAGACTTGTATATCTTCTATTTAAATACAACTACTATAGTTACATTTGAACATATGTACATATATATAGTGTGTTTAGTAATTAGTTAGTTATTTCTCTCTTTTATTCATTTCTTTTAGGACTCTTAGATTGGCTAACAGAGCCATTAAACCCGTCAAAACGAGTTACACCAAATGGCTTGGGTTATTTAGAAAACCCCAGACCAGACTCGTTCTTCCAGTTGACGGACGATCAATTTCGCCCGTCAACAAACCCCTCACACAATTCGCAGCCTATTACTTCATTAATTTCTTGCTTTCTTCTTGCTTAACCTTTTCCATGAGAAATACATCATTATATAGGAGAAAGAGAGATGGTTAAAGAGATTAGGATGATCCCACCAAATTAGAGAAGTGAGTAGGATCCCAACCATACAGATGCCACCTCATATTCTAGAAGATCCCTTCTAGAAATTTCGTGAACTTAGAAATTTTCTCAATCTTCCAATGTTGTTGCACCCTGGCTATAGCTCAGCCTGCAGAAACATCGCAAGACAATTTCATGACAGCCTACGACAATTAGGCATTTATGCACTGTACCTTATGGATGACCTACGGTGGCCTTCTAAAAACAAGTTTTGTAGAAGAGGGAGCTAGTCACTTTTCTCATGAAGAGAGGTTCTTTTGGAAGCCTGAACCAGGGATGATTTTAAGGATGAACAATTATTTTAAAATGTAGAAACCTTGATGAATATTACTAATCCTTCATATGTCAACTATAAATTTTTGGCGATATTTTTTTTAAAATATTCAAATTTCTAAGTATTTTATATAGTTTTTATAAAATTTTGGCGATTTTTAAGGTAAAATAATTTTATCCTATAGAATTTAGGCGAATCATTTTTAAAATAGGGAATCTCATTTTTGGAAAAACCATGGAAAATTAGCCCATGAGCGAAATTTATCCCCTAAAATCATCCCTGGCCTGAACAGATGTTGTAGAAACATCACCAATGTGACTAAAATAATGTGTAATAGAATGCCCCCCAAAGTATGAGGTTGGAACTCATGATAGCATAAATACTTTCTAGAATATGTGTGTGTGTCAGAAACAAGGAGCGCACCAATTGGAAACCTGCAAACAACCAAGCATCTGCACAATATTATACCATTTCTGAGGTAGGCATTCCCATGCTCAGACTACAAGTGATTTAAACCATAAATGTCAGTCATGGCCACCAATCATACACTATGGATCCATGTCAGCAAGATTCAACATAGCCACTAGGAATACACTGTGGATCTATGCTCATAGAAAAACTCAGATTCAAACATAGCCACAAGACATATAAGTGGATTTATGTGTCAATGCAAATCATAAATACTCCATCGCAATCTGGACTGAAATAATGAGATCCAGGGTCTTCAATACCATCGCCCGTAAGTACGAATCTAACCATGTGATTACAGGTGTTGAAGTCAGACATGATAGAAACCACTTAATTACCATCCATTGATGAAAACCATTAACAAGTGTGAGGGAAATCACCATTGATGTCAATGAATCCTAAGGTACCTCAGTACAATCCCATGAATGTGAATAAATGAGTTGAAGTCAAGCACTCGATAGAATCTTTCAATCAGGGGTCAATGATGTGAACCCACTTTCGAAAGCAAAGAAACTTGCCATTGAGGCATGCATGTTCTAAGGTATTAATTGATTTATAAGTCTTATTGCTGGATAATGAGTTGAAGTCGAAAGGAAAAGACTCATCACAGGAGGGCCTTGATGTATCCCCCATCAATGACATGAAACAAGTAACATATTAGAGGTAGATCAACATACGAAGATGATTTGAAACTGACATAGGGAAGGACGACATGGTAAGAATTGATAACTATAGATGGCTGACTCAATAGATGTCTTGTGCAAGGTTGGAATTCTCTTGAACATATGAATGACATGACAATGGTCTTGGAAGCATTGACTCAAAGACGACCCAAGATATGAACTTGCAGAAGGTCAAACGAGAGACAAATGAATTTTTCAACCCAGATTCAATGATTAAGGGGGTGTCATGTTCAAGAGAGACTATTACTGACACTAACACAAATATAGAGACACATTTCTTTCCCAAATTCCCCCCCACCATTTTTGGTGAGTACCTCTTTATTTTTACGCAAACTTGAGGAGGATAACATATGCTTGTTGATGTAAGCTTGTCCTTCGGACGAGTCCTTCGGAGTATGTTTAATGAACCCTAAGAAGGAGTGGTTCGTTTCTATATAGGTCTTAAATTTTTGTTTAACGAGTCCAAAGAAAGAATGCTCGGGGGTTTTTCATATTCAGAGAGTCTGAAAAACACTTAAAGAGGACTCTCTCAGTTCCTTTTTCGTAAATTAGTTTAATGAGACCAAAAAAGTGATAAACTATCGCCCATCAAACATTTTCTTCAAATACTCTTACGAGATTGAAAAGAACAAGGTCTCTTGGCAATCTTTTCATTTTTACGGAGCGTGGAAAGAGCTAAAAGGATAATCCATGAGTTTCATTTTTCGTGTTACCATGACCAGTACGAAAAAACTAAAAAAGTATACTCGGTTGCATTCTCATTGATTTGCGAGCACGAGAATGAACAAAGACTGAGCTCGAGGTTTTTCCTGAAAAAACTAAAAAGTATTTGTACAAGCGACAAACGTAAAAATAAATCAAGAAACGTATCCATGTTCCATCGTTTAGGCTCTTAGATTCTTCAGCTGTGAAAAATCAAAACACTTACAATGTCATTAGAACTTTAGGTTTTAAGTAAAATGAATAAAATGATATAAAATATTAATGAAAAAAGTAAAAAGTGAATAAATATAGGTGAAAACTCTTTTTTACCATTTCATTGTCATTTTACCCAAAACTTGTCCAAAAAACCCTATTCCACCTCAAACTTCCACTGTGGACTGCAGGAGGCATGGGCAACCATTCGACGAACGACTTCTGCTAAAAAGGTAATCTTCTTGTCCTCTTCATTTTGCATGGATTAATTTATGTTTTTACTGGTTAAAAGTAGTTTTTGAGTGGGATTTTGTGAGGGTAGGTGCGTGTGAGGATCGTCGCAGGTGGACTATATCGGGCCCTGCGGTAACCATAGGTTTCCGCAGGTGGCCTTATGGATAAACTACAACGATTCCATGTTGTGTATAAATGTAACCTGTGTCGGGCGCAACTCAAAAATTTCTCATTTATGTTTGGCCAATAGAAATTTCCAATAAAGCAAAAATGAAGATGCTAGCTTCTCCTCTTGGCTCCAATACAGGTTTTTGACTGTCAAAATGTTGGAGTGGAGGGAGAGAGAACAAGAGGACAATGATATTTTCACCGGGAATGATTCGGGCATAGTTAATTCCCTCCGATGGTGTGGGCTACTGAATTTATTTAAGATCCAGGGAATGAGGGTCCAATTGAGGTTACTTGAGTATTTAGTCCACATGTTGGACATGGATCAACATGTATTCCATGTGGGAGACCACATACTCTCTTTAGATATCGAGAATATATATTTTTTGACAGGATTATCTCACCATGGATCTCATGTGACCTTGACATGTAATAGAGGTGGAGGTTTACCGATGAGTGAGTATGTTCACTAGTATTGTGAACCAGGGGCCGAGAGACGTAAATGCAAGGTTACCATTAGGGATGCTCGAGATTTTCCCCTTCGGACTATCCTTTTCACTATCTCACGGATGGCAGGGAATGCATATCCTCATATGGCTCTCCATAGTTACTTCCAGTATGCAGTGGAGTGCATGGAGCCCCAGGTATTTAACTGGTGTGACGCGGTTCTTCGGAGTATGAAGAAGCAATTGACAAAGTGCAAGAAAGGTGACCTGAAACATTTTGGGTACGGATCCATTTTAGTGTCGTTCTTCCTGGAGAGGATTCCACACTTGTGCTTATAGGTAGAGTGGAGAATACTATCCCCACAATATCTAGGAATGAATAGGTGGTGTGACCTCATGGCTCGGCATGTGACCGTCCCCATCGTTAAATATAACGATGTGTTCTTTGATTGGATGAGGCCTCAACTACTAATGGTATATGATTATGCATATGTTAGTTTGGACTTTAGAGGTGACCCAGACTAGTTTCTTCTTGAAGGTTCTCAATGGGGGAACTTAGGTAAGAAGCACATTTTGTTTTTATAATGTTTTTGTAAATTTTGAAATATGAAATGTTTTTTATATTTTTTAATCTGATGACTAATAAATAACTCTTTGAAAATGCAGATGTAGGACCGCACTAGCCTCTAGGTATATCTCCCATCCATAGACAAGGGGAAGCAATCAAGGTAGTAGGATTGGTTATCGCTGATTATGAGGTGATTGAGCAGAACCTGGAGGGGTTGACAGCAGATGTCCCAGATATCTCTATCGACGAGATCCCGAGACATTATCAACGCCATACCGTGGGAGTATCTAGTTCTCTTAGTTGACTAATCTGTAGGGTAGAACGGGCAGTCGTGTGTTATCGTGAGTAAGATACTTGATGTTATTTTGTATATGAAGTCATGTGCTTCACATTTTTGATATTTTAGTCTTCGGATGAAAAAACACTTTTTGTAAAAAAAATTATCGTTATATATACATGAGGCTTCTACCATCTTAATTTCTTTATATACAAAATGTGATTGGATTTATAAATGTCTCAAATGTCTGTCTAACACATAATTAGCTAATGCGTCTGTTAATGTATTTATACATCTAGGAATGTGTTGATATTCAATGTAATCAAAATGACGTTCCAAGAGGTGAATTCGTAAATATACCCTTAATAAAATAGAACTTCTGATAGCATAAACATTACTCAATTGTAGTACTACTAACTGCAAATCAAGTTGAACAACAAGATGACGGATTCCAAGTGAAATGGCATCGGTCAACAATTCAATGACTTCACTGTATTCCGTGATATTCGTGGGTGCATAGGTTTCCCAAGCAACAGATGCTAGGTTCTGAGTACTATGACTAACACCATCGACGAAGCCAATGTAGAGTAGTGAAGACACCGACATCTAGAAACCAAACACAATGCAAGGTAAGCAGTTGGGGGTTGAAACCAAATAACGAAAAAGCACACGAAAAGTAGCACACAAGAGTATGATACAATAAAAATACAAGCACTCATGCAAAGACAATATAAGCATAGTACTTCTTCAAGTAAAGCCCATTTCTACGTTCACTCAAAGGAATTCCATCATAATCCACTAACTCATAATCTCCCTTCTCCAACACTCGTTTGACAATATAAGGTCCTCGCCACATAGCCTCGAATTTTCTGGCCCCTAGTAAATCATGATTTTGTTCGTAGAGGAGAACTAAACCACCCTGAGAGAAAACGCATGGCTTGACATGATTGTCATATTGGGCTTTGAAACGATTTTTTTGAGTTTCAATAACCAAGGTGGCATCATGACAAGTTTTATCTAATTGCATCAGGTATAATAGACGTTCCTCTTCAACAGAGGTGTTTCAAAGAAGTTCAACGGCTAGTTTCAAAGATGGTATCTCACATTCAATCGATAGAACAAATTCGATATCGTAAACTAATTGGAAAGGCGTAAATCCCGTGGAAGACTTCACAGATTTCTGATAGGCCCATAATGTTGAAAACAACATCGTGTACCAACTTGTCTTGTAAATTCCTATTATCCGTTGAAGCATAGTAATAAGAACATTGTTTAGCATAGTAACAAGAACATTGTTTATCGCTTCAACCTAGCCATTGGCCTGTGGATAATAGGGGGTTGCGTTTTCATGCCGAAGACCCAACTTTTTAGTATGCTCGTACATCATGAAATTTCAAAAATGGCTACCGTGATTAGTAACGATAGCTTGTAGGATTCCAAATCAAGTGATGATATGATTGAATATGAACAATGATGCAGTTTTCTCGGTGTTATCGAATGTAGGCATCGCCTTGGCCCATTTAGTGAAATAATCCATGGCTACAATGATGTATCCATGCCCCCCGGTCGAGTGAGGGTTACATGTTATGAAGTCAATGCCCCATTTGGAGAAGGGACCAATGAAAACTACAGGGTGTAAAGGAGCGGGATGAGATCTTATCTTGTTATTATACGTTTGACAAGCATGGAAATTATGGACAACAGTGATACAGTCTTTAAACAAAGAAGGTCGGAAGTATCCTGCTTGTAAGATATTTTGGGCAATGGCATACCTAGACATATGACCGCCACATGCTCCGGAGTGGAATTCATTCAAATATTTCTCAGCCTCATCATAGGTGAGACATCGTTAGAAAATTGAGTCAACACCACAGTGATAAAGAGTGTCACTGAGAATTATGTATTGACAGGCTCGATACCGTATACGACGATGGTTCGTACTAGAAAGGTCAGGATGGAAAGTTTGAGTTTGGAGATAAATGATAATATATCTGTACCAAACGTCATCAGAGATGATCAGAAAAAGGGATTCATCAGGTAAGGAATCCTCTGCCACATTTTCTATATCTTTCGAGGGAAGATCACATATCAATTCAGAAAATACCAAATATTTATTAGACTTAGCGTGTTCAAACTCTAAGTCGAATTCCTGGAGAATCACTATCCATTTGGAGTACTTTCCCCCTATAAATTGGCATGTAAGGATATGCTGCATAGGGTTGCAATCAGAAATAAGAGTGGTCTTGCATAATGTGATATAATGACGAAAACGTTGTACAACTTGGACAGCTGCCAAGGCTAGTTTCTCCACATGTAGGTATTTGGCTTCGGTGGTCGTGAGACTCCGACTCAAATAATAAATTACATGTTCTTTGTGAGAATCATCTTCTTGGACTAAAACCATGGCAATGGTAGAGTCTGAAGCGGCGAGGTAGAGGAAATATTCTCGACTATAATCGGGTGGGAAACGTAATGGTGTATGGGTTAAGGAAAGTTTTAAGGATTCAAAGGATTTATTGGCGGTATCGTCCCATACAAAATTGTAACCTTTCTTCAACAGTCGAGTAAACCCCTGTGTTAACTCGGCGTAATTTGGAATGAATCGAGGAAAAAAGTTTGCCTTCCCTTATAAACTTTGAAGCTGGTGTAGTGTGGAAGGAGGAGGTAGATTAAGGATAGCCTCAACCTTCAAAGGTTCTACCCGAATTCCATGAAGTGACACAATAAAACCCATAAGTCGATCGGACTCCACACAAAAAACACATTTGTGTGGGTTTAAGAATATATGATAGTAATGACAACAAAGAAAAATGGCCTAGAGATGGGTCAGGTGATCTTGGTGATGCATGGAATGCGTCAGTATATCATCGAGATACGATTGTAAGATGTGCTTGATATCATGAAAGCATAAGACATGGAGCGTTAAATATTTGCACCAGCGTTCTTCAAACCGAAAGGCAGTTTTCGGTAGGAAAAAGTACCCCAAGGACAAATGAAATAAGTCTTGTGTTGATCCGCGGGAAAAATATTAATCTGATTATAGATGGAGAAATTGTCCATTAAGGAGAAGATTTCTCTCCCAACGCAATTGTCAATGATATGGTCAACGAAGGGGGTTGGATAATTGTCATTAGGTCAAGATTTATTGATATCCCTATAATATATAGATACATGGATCGTGCCTTCTTTCTTATTGACCAGAACTAGATTGGAGACCCAATCCGTTAAAGCCACAGGATAGATAAAGACAACCTTAAGAAGTTTTTCAACTTCAAGGTTGATATCAGTGGATTTACGAGGGTGGACTGGGTGAAGTCTCTGCCAAAAAATTTTAGCGTCCGAGTAGGTCTTAATTTCATGCACAACGATATTGGGGTCAATACCCAACATCTCTTCATAGCTCCAAGCAAAAACATCATGCAATTCTTGAAAAATGGCTTTATAAGTGACGACCTCATCAATGAAACATGAGGCTCCGATGTGAACATTTTCGATGACTCGAGGTTTAATGGATATGTCAAGAGGAATGGTTGGTGATATATTACTTAGTTTCCCTTCATATAGCACGTCATGGGATGACTCTGGAACAGAGGAAATGACAACAATAGTTGATGGAGTCGAAATCCGTTGGTAACTCTCTATGATTTATTGTACTAGGAAGAGAATGGAATGATGATGTCCATCGTCCATTGGGGTGTCTTCCATGGACATGACTGACATGATCATCTTGTTGGTAGGAAAAATCACATGAAATGGATCGAGAGATGAATCACAAATAGAGGGTGTAGAATGGGTTGCCGATTGAATTGCTTGATAATCATATTCAACTAGACTTAAGGGAATTTTCTCGCCATAGAGAAGATAATCACTAGGATCAGGTACTATCCATGGGTCATGAGATGCGGAAGTGTCGCAAATAGACGTGGAAATCATGTTGATTGAGACGACAAAAGGAGGTGGAACATCGGGTGGTGGTATTGGGAAGGTGCCCATCAAAGTTGAATCTTTCAGAAGACTCACACTAACATTATCGTACCCAGGAGGTGTCTTGGAGATAAAGGGTTTGTTGCTAGTAGAGGGAATCAGAATTGAAAAATTCCAGTTGGTCAACTGTAACGACTTTTCCTTGATGTGGGAAACGTAACACATAGAAAAGGGTAGACATGACGACATGCATGGAATCAATCCAGCTATGGCCAAGTAAGAGGTTATAGTCAAGAGGCGCATCAAAGACCTCAACCTCGACGTTGACCGATTTTCCTTCCAACGTAATAGACAACAAGGAAAGAACACCGTAGGGTTTAAAACCAGATTCATTGAAAGCCTTAAGTGTATTGTGTGATTCGGTGAGGGGAGGAAAGCCAATGGATTTCCAACAAGAAACTAACATAACGCACATCGAGGCACCCTCGTCAATAACGGTTCTATAGATATTCTTGTTTTCGACAATAACTTGAATCTGAAACGCTAACTGAGGAGGTAGCCTTGGAATGTGGTCTTCCAAGTCAAATATTATCAAATTTGTATCTGTGGGATCAATTCCACCAATGGCATTTAATAGTGTCTTCCGTTGAGCATGACAACTTTGAAGGAGTTCGAGAGCTGACATCGCTGAGGGTGCTTGCACAAGGTCTTCTACAATGCTGTAGTTTTGAGCAGCATGCGCATGAGGATTAAAGGAATACTTCTGAACAACGACCTTTGGAGGAGGGCAGAGAACTGTATTGGGACCCAGTCATTCGAGATGAAGAGGAATGTTGGGAGGTGAAGTTGAGGGAGGTGGTTGAACTAATGAAGGTGGTAAATCGTCAACTTTCTCCTTTGAAGGAGAATAATCTTTGGCCCGAGTGGTGATTTCAACGTCGTTCTTGGTAGAATCACCAGTACACATAAGGACATACGAAGTGGTGGAAGGAGAGGGTTGGTCATGAATGACCAATTGGGCTTTTTGTTGAGAAGGGAAAGGTTGTGACAAAACAACAGGTGTGGGAGGATTTTCGGTCCCTTGAAGGAACTTAGTGACCTCAACACATCTTGGACAATCTTTCATGTAGTGATCATCACCACAAATAAGGCAAGGATATCGAGGTTTACACTTATCCTTATCATCAACACACTATGATTTGGATTTTTTGGATTGCGGATTATTATTTCTATCCTCCTTATTCTTACCCTTTTCTTTTTTAGATTTATTTTTTCTAGTAGGCGCAGATTGAACGGAGTTAACCTCAGACGTTTTACCGGTGGAAGGAGTAGGAGTCAGATCAACTTGGACATTAGAAGCAGTAGATTTGGAATTGGTGTGAGCGGCCGACATGGATTTAGCGTCAGTGTGGAAGGTACCAATCACACCATCATCAACATGAGAAGATAGTGGGGTTGTTTAGGTAGTGGTGGTAGAAGGGTGAGGAGCATCATGGAGCAAGTCGTAAAGAGTGTCTGTTTGTGAATAAACGAGATCTAGGTACTGAGCACGACTAATTGCCTACTCTTCAGTGACAAATCCACCCATGGAAATATCATGGGAGATTTTATTGACGAATTATTTGGTGAACCATTCAACCAATAACTGATTAGGAAGGTCGATTTTGATCAACCGTCTTATGCATCTCCACTCATGGATGTGATCAGAAATGTGAGTGGTAGAGGATTGCTTAAAGGAACTCAAAATATTGGTTCATGTCTCATAGCGGATTGGCAGTTGGTAATGTTTGAGAAAATCCATGGAAAGGGTGTTGAAGTCGTTAAATAAACCTCGCGGTAATTCTATGTACCACTTTGCGGCTGAATCCATGAGAGTTCGTTGAAAAAGTCGTAACCGAATGGAGTCATCCATCAAAGAGTTGGACGAACACCAAAGGTGGAAATTCATAACATGATTGTTTGGGTCTTCTCCCGGTCGACTGTAAAACTTGGGAATGTTGGACGGTAATTTGGATGGTATGACGGTCCAATAGGGAGAATTTAAGATAGGATCATTGAAGATTCTAGACAAGTCGGGTAAATCCAAAGTGGATAGTAAAGGTAGATGTCTATTCACGTGAGTATACTGGTGACTTTGGGGAGGAAGTCCCATCGGTATACCAATAGGATTGTAAGCAATCAACATGTATGTGGAGAGTCCTGATAGATTCTGTCGTCGAGGATTTGGAGGTATATAGCCCATAGGGTTGGGTTGGTTGGAAATGTTCCCTTGAAAAGGGACACTAGACTGAACGTTCAGACCCCAAGTAGGATTCAAAGAACTGGGATATGGCTGGCCAGAGTGAGGGGGTACAAAAGAGTTGACTTGAGGTTGTTTCCCCCCAGATGATTGTGGATTTCTTTGGGCAAGAAGGTTCCAAAGTTAGGCTAGTGATCCAGATGTGTTCTATCCATATAGTGGGTTATTGAGTCCAACCTGAGGTTGTCCTCCAAGTGGATTTTTCCCCCCAATGTGAGGTTTCCCTCCAATGGGAATCTGGTAACTAGAAGTGAATGGATGATGGGTGATTCCAATTGGATTAGGGCCACTAGGGATAGATCCCCCAATAAAAGGTGGATAAGACCCTCCAAAGAGGACCTGGGAAGGTGTAGGAAAAAAACTGGTAGTAGCATTGTACCTAGGTTGAACAAAAAGCTCAGAAAATCCAGATGGAACCTAGGTAGGGACGGCGGTGGAAGGATTCAAACCATGATACCCAAGAGGAAGCGATGGGCTAGGTCTATACGAGAGTGGTGTGCCAATTGGAGCTTGGTTAACCACCACATTCTTGGTAGGAATAGTCGTAACATGTGGGACCATAGTAGAATGGTCCATTTGGAGAGAAAAAGTCGATCTAGGACCAACTGACTATGTGTCTGAAAAGATGGTGATATTTCTATTTGTACCAACAAAGTGTTCTAAAGGTATCGTGTAGGTAACAAACGTTTCAAGTAGTTGTGATACGACAGGTGGATCGGGACTTGCCCCCAAGTTTCCGTAAAGGTCCCGCACTGTGTGAGGCGGGTTTCTAAATATGTCAATAGACCAAAGGGGATTATCGAATCCAAGGCTATATGGGGTCCGGTCGGTATTCCAGAAGTGTCAAAAACAAGTTTTCTCGATAAACTCATCTGGAGAATACGTCTCTCGTATCCAGGAGGAATTTGGAAATCCTCTACAGAATCAGAAATAATTCAGAAATTTTCAAAAGAGTCAGAAATTTCTTTTCGTGAGGTTACGGTGTGTTGGATTGCTCTCCGCTTGGGAGATCCCTCCGATGAATTAGGAGGCAAAGGGAGATAACCTTCTGGATCTTCCAGGGGTATCCCTTGCATCCTACATGAACGATGTGGAGGGTCGATGTTGGCAGAACCAAATATTCTACGGAAACAATCTATGGGAAACAACGGAAACAAATAACACTCGCTAATAAAATGTAGAAATCAAACCAAACAAACAAACCTTCTTATTTCTAAGTCACTAGTTGGTGATGAAATCCAATGTTGTGAAGTCAAGACAAGAAGGGGCTAGGATAGATCAGATGGAAAATTTATGTTGACGACCTGCTTAAGGAACTTACAACCTGGTGAAAACTCCCACACATAATCATGGGTATACCCTCCAAGGAGTCCGAGTGAGTCTGGCCAACATCGATTCCAGGTACCGTGAAGACTTTCCCCTCCACAGTCAGCTCGTGTAAGACCCTAAAGAGATAGGCTACTAAGGTTACCAAGAACAACAATGATGCATGGGGAAACAATCGAGAGTCTGATCCATGCATAAGGGCAGGGTATATAGCCTGAAATCAACTTGAAAGGATTCCAATCATAATTGTGGGTATAACTTCAAGTGACCCCCGTAATACATGCAATATCTACACCAAGACCAACAAAGTAGGTTGAGTAACTCTTCCAGCCTTAATGCGACCTTAGGTTTGACCCTTGTGTGAGAAGGGCTTCCCAAGACAAACTGTTGCAAGTGGATTTGAACACTCCCTGTCACAAGATGATACAATTTGTTTTATGCTTTGGAGAGTGTGCCTCACAACCTATTCCAAAGTTCTAGCCTAACTAATGTTGGTGGAAAGAGTTTCTAGAATATAAAAGTTGCTAATAAATTTTAAAATTACGTAGTATTTTAGAGGTCGTTGTTTACGCAGGAGGGAGATGGATATGAAACTAATGTTGTATGAGACCTTCACCCAATAATATGAAAGAAGATATTAATGTTTCAATGTTTCAGTTTCATGAACTCTAATTACAATAGGGAGAAAGTATTTCTTCAGAAACATGAAAGCTACAAAATATAATTTCTTTTTCTTAAATGAATACAATTCCAAACAATCATAAGCAATGAAATTTCTCAATTTGTTCTCTTAGAAAAAAAAAATTGAATGTAACAAATTTTCTTATGAATGATTTCTTAAAAAGAATAAATGACTTTAATTCCTCCTTTCCAAAACCAAGTCAGGGATATAATGAAGAAAGGAAAAGTAATCAAATAAAATAGATACACTCAACAAATACCCAAATCAAACTTTCAATGAAGATAAAAATGAGAATGGAAAGAAAACATTTCACTAAATGCAAGTGAAAATAATTTTCCAATCAACAAGCAATCCAAAAAATGTAAAACAATCCAAAACCTTAAATCAAATCAAAGACTTTTATCAATCAATCACTCAGATTTAAATCCGTATATTATGTCCTTGTTGACAAAAAGAAAGAAGTAAAAACTTGTAAAATGATGAAGAAGGGTTTTCAATCCCTGAAAACCAATCAACAACAAGTCATACACTTAGAAAATAGTCAAGTACTGGCACTAAAAGTTTGTTCTACGTGATCAAAGAAAAACTGGATGACATAAGACAAAAATACCTAATCCAAAATATTCTACAGGAGATGTTGCAACCCAACAGTATGGTACAATGCAGAAATTAGATGTTTCTATGGGCTAGATATGGGTAGGGTGTAGGGATTCCATACTGGTCTAAATAGGTAGGGTTCAACAATCCAGGGACGTCGCAGACTGCATACGGAATATAGTGAGGATATATCTGTAAACACATAAAAATTGGAAAAAAGGATAAGAGTCTAAATGAACTTTTAGATCCAGAGAGTTTGGATGGATCCCCCACAGACTCAGAGGCTGGTTTAAAATGAAAGGAGGGAGGCTAAAGGAAAATGGGTAGCAAAAAAACAAAACAAGTCATATCCCCAGTATGGTCGCAAATTTTGTTATTGGATAAATCGGTGAATGCGGACAAAAATGGATCTCCCTAGATCCACCTAGATCTAGAACAAAACAAGATATGACATAACTCTTTCCCTAAGCTTTAATCATTGAATTTACTATCAAACAAGAGATGAGTGACATACCTTTGAATATCGCTTCTTTATGTGTTTGTTGTCCCTGCTCCGCTCCGGTGCTCTTGTGATATTGGATCTGCAATGAAACAAAAACCAACCAATGTGAAAGAAACAATAGTATATTCAATGAAAACTTACACATGTGATCAAGGATTCATGTAATAAAATGAGAATGAGTTTATGGGAAAGAAACATGTCACTATATTATATTAAGTAAAAGTGGAAGATACAACCAAACAACCTTGATGTTGCAAGGTTCCCTTTCAGTGGCCCTTTGCTCCAACACACACACTTTCTCCAAACTTGCATGAAGAGGATCCACAATAACTTGATGGACAAATGAAGACCTCAAACATCAATAGATATAGAATCCATCACACAATTCTCAACCTATTCCTTCATTAATTCCTTACTTGCTTCTTGCTTAACCTTTTCCATGAGAAATCCATCATTATATAGGAGAAAGAGAGATGGTTAAAGAGATTAGTATGATCCCACCAAATCAGAGAAGCGAGTAGGATCCCAACCATATAAATTCCACCTCATAGTCTAGAAGATCCCTTCTAGAAATTTCGTGAACTTTGACCTTTTCCCAGTCTTCCAACGCCGCCACACCCTGGCTATAGTTCAGCCTACAGAAATGTCACAAGCCAGTTTCATGACAACCTGCGACAATCAATCATTTTCACACTATACCATATGGATGGCCTATGACGACATTCTAAAAGAAAGTTTTGTAGAAGAGGGAGCTAGTCACTTTTCTCATGAAGAGAGGTTCTTTTGGAAGCCTGAACATATGTTGTAGAAACATCACCAGGGTGACTAAAATAATGTGTAATAACCAAAATGAGGGGCCCTTCCCACACTGGCTAACCCTGCTTGAATACAATCAGATCAAGATGTAATAATGCACAATGAATCAACAACAATCAATTATCCATTGAGATCAAAAACTCTGTTTTTACATGGCTAACAACTCCTTAAATCTTTCTCACAAGAATAAATGTCTCATTTACAAAATCTTTATGAAACTAATGGCTCCTTCTCACATCCCTATGAGGCTTATTTATACATGAAGAATCATTTAGGAGTGGATGGGACAGAATCTCAATGCTCAGATTTCAAATTTTACATTTTTGGAATAAAATCACAAAAATTTGGGTTTTATTGTAATTTAGGAAGATTCGAGTTAATGATCCACCCATATCTTCCAAACTAATTTTCATTTTGAAAAAGTGTTTGTATATTACTCAATTTTCCACATTATAGACAAAACCCATTTCGTAGAATTTCTATATCTGATTCCATCTACATGAAAATCGAGGCACAAGTTGGTAGTTTGAGATTTTTGCTAATTTTTGCCTAATCATTCCTCCTGAGTTGGAGGTCCACAAGTGTGAGATGGGTGAATTCTACCACACTTTTCCGCATGTATACTTCGCTCTGGACAAAACCCATGTCTCTGATTTTCCTATAGAGTCTTTCCAAAATTTCAAACTATATCTCGTATCGG
This sequence comes from Picea sitchensis, assembly GCA_010110895.2. Taxonomy (NCBI): domain Eukaryota; kingdom Viridiplantae; phylum Streptophyta; class Pinopsida; order Pinales; family Pinaceae; genus Picea; species Picea sitchensis. Next base: position 77,898 of record SNQJ01S0095548.1, on the reverse strand, counting down.
ATAGTTGTTGATGTTGGTACCGGATGAGTGCAGAATTGGTACCAGACGAGATGAGTACTAGATGATATGGAGTGTGAGTACCAGATGACATGGAGTGTGGGTACTGAATGACATGGAGTGTGAGTACCATATGAATGTGAAGGTACCAAATGAATATAGAACCTTCTGGTACCAGATGACTTGGAGTGTGAGTACCAGATGACCTCCAGTGTAGGTACCAGACGAATTTCTATGTGGGAACACATAGAAACATAGGATTAAACCATCATAAAAAAAATAATGTATAATCATACTTTTAATCACTAAAAGTATGGAAAGTTATGTATTAACCACATAGGATGAACAACAGGAGATAATGGAGATTTATGGTGTAATTAGGGATATATTATGGATGAAATGCAGGGACAAGATGTAATGTTGAGTGTATTTTTATGGCGGAAAATACGAAAAAACGGGAGCCGAACACACCCCCAAACCCAAGGATTTGCATGTCCTCATGCAAACAAGGTCAATAACTTATGATTCTCTACTTATAGATTTATGTGACATTGTTTCTTTTGTGTAGGTCTTGGTTCTTGTGGGGTGACATTTTGGAAACTACCACAGATTGATTTCAAACATAGAAACAAAATTATCATAAAAATGGAGAACACACAGTGGATGTGGTATCCGAGTGATGGTGAATGGTGTGCATCTAGAGAAAATGTTAGTGATGGTGGCCATATGAACTTGGACATCTTTATACTATGTATCTTACATCAATTTTAAGACCAATATTTACTTTGTGGTTCTTTGTTTGGATAGGAAACAATGAATTCATCCTCTTTGATATGACTTAATAATGCTTTATGATGTACGAAGAGAAGACATTATATATTTTTCTTTGTATTTGTATACCACATATTTCCTTTTCATTACTTGGTCTTATCATCAGAGTATATTGTTCATTATGACTGGTGGAGTAAAAGTGAAAGGTTTACTGAGTGGTTGTGATGGTACTTTCTAAGTGGTAATAACGTATAGTGGAGTAGGTAATAGTGGTTATGCATCATGTTTTCCAAATTATTAGTAAATAAAATATATATATACATGTTTTACCTCAAGTTACCTAATGTACATTGAAGTGGAAACTATGCAGAACATGATGAAAGATACGTGGAACCATGATTTGGACCGTTGAAATTTGAAGATGAGGCTGAGATCTACTGAAGAGAATGAAGTCGATGAGATCTTCACAAAATATGATTAGAGCTGAAGAGAATTTTTTTTTATCTAATGGATCATGAAAAAAACTCGTTGATATGAACTAAATATGTTGGAGATGATGGAGATGTTGAAGAGAGACTCTTAAGATCTGTAAGGGATATGGAGATCTCCCCCAAACCCAATAGTTTGCATGTGCTCATGCAAACTTCTTAAGACTGAGTGGCATGTGACTACAAGAAAACAAACTGCTGCCAACTTTTTTCTATACCAATCTAAGAGTTGCTAAGAACATAAATTTGAGAGCTGCTAGTGAATTGTGGGCACAAAGTCCATGAGTGCTAAGCCTGTCCACACAGAGAGAAAATCATAAGATCGTATAATAAATTGATCATAACATGAAGTACAGCCAATGTCACATTTTGACAATTTAGGTTTGAACAATTTTCGAAGATCACTTATGAATATTCCCCCTCTATGACTGACCGAGATAATTCAAGCATAATCCATAAAAAAATGTATAATCATATTTTATTTCTATAGAAAATATTTCTATTTCCTTGATAAAACAAAGTTCATAAAAAGATTAGCAACACTTATGTTCAGACAACCCTGGATAAATTAGAGTAGGGAATTTTTTCTTCTGCTTTAGGAAGGAAAATAAAAGAGTATTAGCAGTCTCAACAAATGAAAACCCCATAGGAAACTAGTCAACGTTTTTCACTCTAAAAATATTTACAGTCATTCAAGTAATGAAGATAAATTTCACAGTTGAGTATATTAGGCTTTTAAGATCATGGTCACACTCTTAAGATAATACATCTTAGATATAGTATAAATTGGATGATAGGGTCTTAAGGTCAACTTAGGGTTATTCTCAAATGGCAAATAGATGGATTTTATTTAACCTTTAGTTCAACCATGCATGCTTCTTCTTAATGATTTACACCAGTATATCGTTCATACAAACAAATATAGATTAGGCATATCAAAATCAGAACACATTTCCAGCAAGCCTATTCAGTACTCNAAATGGCAAATAGATGGATTTTATTTAACCTTTAGTTCAACCATGCATGCTTCTTCTTAATGATTTACACAAGTATATCGTTCATACAAACAAATATAGATTAGGAATATCAAAATCAGAACCCATTTCCAACAAGCCTATTTAGTACTCCGATGGGGTAATTTTGACATCTAAGAAATATCCTCCCCAGGAAGAATGCCTCATTGCCCACAATCCTGTTTAGTACCCTGATGGGTTTTCCTAGTCATACCACATGTCGGTATTCGCTACTAGCAGACCTGTTAAGTATCTCTCCGGGTTAGCCTCTTACACCCATTTCCCATCAAAGGCTCGTATCCCAAACTTTACCTTTAAAATAAAATTTCTATATTTCATTCGCAAGGGTGAATGGGGAAGCATATTTGAAAACCATCTTACGGGATGGGATGGTATTGGTTTGGAATATATTTTATAGATTTCCCCTAAAATATTGTTCACATGAAAAATATACTTATGTATTGAGATTTAGTCCAAATACATATCATGGTCAAACCTACTTAATGTGTGTTTGATGAGGCCATGAGAGAATGACCTAAAGGTGCCTCTAGTCCTCAAGTTCATCTTCTCCATATAAGATTATAATAGTGTTCACATGGGTAGAAACTTCATGCACTCTCATGCTACTCTTTGATAAGGATGCTCTACTGACCGACTTTGAGGTTAGATCAGGTTGTACTAGCTACCTATGGGCCTCATAATATAGAATTTTAGCTTTATGTAATCCCATAGTATAATCAAAGACAGGGCTATGAGTTATTGCTTTTAATAAATGATCTAAAATTTTGTATAAAGAATGAAAATGAAATCTCTTGAAAACGATTGGTTGGGAAAAAAAGTCTTGGGCTTGATTAATTGAACTCTTTTCCCTTTTTTTTTTTAGTTTTGCATTATTAATAATAACCTAAACTGTAAATTTCTTCAAGGAAAACAGTTCAGAAAAATAGTAAAGAAAAATTAATAAAGGTCAGAGAACGGTCTTAAAAGAAAAACAAATTTTAAGGAAGTAGTAGAAAAAGAGATTCAGTTGTTCCAAAATTGTTTTAGGTAATAAAGGATTAGAATAAAGGATATTTTTAACGAAACAACATAACCAAAATAAGTGCAATTACTTCCCTGAATAAGTCATGAATATTTTCTCCCAATCTAGCCGAAAAGAGGATACCTGCAAAACTCCAACAAATCATCATACCCTGATTTATTTAGAAAACTTGGAAAAAAAAAATCTAACTATTAGCTTGAAAAACATATTGAAAATTTGGTGGCAACAAACTCCCTTAAGATTAGTTTCTCAGTGTGATGGCTACAATTATTGAAAAATACATAAAAAGTGATGTTGCACCAAACTAACAACTACATGGAACATTTATTTATTTATTATCCTACCTTACCTAAGAAAATACCCCTTTTCAAGTATATGAATATTTCCAATGAAGCCATGTGCATAACATGATCATAAATATACTCACATTCAGGTTTATATAATATACTTTAATAAGTACCCGAACATGATGAACCGATAGTTTTGAATAATATGGTGTGTAGAGTTGTTGAAGAAGAGAGTGGTGGTGCAATCTGATAGTCGCCTAGAACCAATGTTCAATATAATCATGGTGTCCTTGGTTCACCTCTTCCTTTAAACCACTATGCATATTCTTTTCTTTATCCTCCTCGATCTCAGGTTCTAATGACTTATCTTGATAAGATATGGTCCACGAGTCTTCGATCTCCTTGGTAGATTAGTCAAATTGATCAATGAAGGTTTCTCTATTTTCTTGTAGGCATGGCTCATAGGAATTTGGTTCTTCTATGTCTTTTGGAGAAGTAGATAGGTTCTTGACTACTGTCAAGATGTGATCTTCTTGAGAAGAAGATACTCGAGCTGCTACTAGTATTTGAGAGAGTTATTCCAAACTCATTATCATATTTGAATCCATCTTTCTGGTTGATAGGTCATGTCTCACACATGGATTAGGGGTTCTTACAACACCCAAAAATGTTTTTTTTTAAATCCTAAAGAAATGAAAAGGAAGCGAACTGAAAGAAAATGTAAGAAAACCAATTATATAGTCGAACTACCATCATGCTACTAGGAACCTATTGTCACCAAGTTATATGTTAAAACAAGTTAGCTTCTCTTCACATGTATATAAAAAATGGCTAAGGCTAATAAAACACAAATTGTGACTACTCAAAGGAAGAGGACAACCTAACTTTGGAGCAACCCCACTAAAGTGGATGTGTGGGCTCTTCCCTCACGTCTTACCATCTTCTCTCCTCCCTTAGTTCATTCATAAACTCACATCACACTTGCATGAAAATAAACACACTTGCATGAAAATAAACACACTTTCATGAAAAGAAACAAACTTTCATGAAAGGAACAATCAAGGCTTTGGAGAAATAAAAACAACTTACCTATGCTCTAATCCCTTTAGCACCTCCCCGTCAACAACTCCAAAATGTGGGGATAAATATATTTACTATTAATTCCCACATTAAATTATCAATCAGGGCTCATAATCCTTGAGGTGAAGGCACAAGAAACATAGGATCAGATCCTAGTCTAGCCTAATCTAAAGTTGACAAACAAATCTTCAAACCCACACTGCAGGAAATTAAGACTAAGGATTCATCAATGGGACATAGGAATAACTTAGTGTTATAAAGGCGTAGATCACAGTCTTTCATGCACTCAAGGTGATGTTCATGTGATTAATCGTGAGTAGATTACTTAAGTTTTTTTTTCCTTGAATGATTATTTCCTATAGTGGTTCCACACTTAAATGCAATAAAAGAAACAAGTAAACAAAAATTCACAATAGAAACTAACACCTTGGGAAGAATTCCAACACGGGAAGGTCATATCTCATGAGTTAGACCTCTAATCTATCCGTTGGTTATTGAAGCTATTTGAAATTTAAGTACAAGGAATCCAAAGGTATGGGAAATAAAACCAAGTGCGGGAAATAGAAGGAGATTTGAACTATGAAAGACTTAAGTCAAAGCAAAAGAAATACAATGAAAAACCAAACTAGATTAAAAAGGCAATCAAGACAATAAATGAAATCAAGCTTTAAATTAAGATATTGTTCCTCAAGTGAGTACACCAAACGTAAAGAAACAAGGATTGGAAGACACTGGAGAATAAAAAAAACCATTGAATATATACCTTATGACAAACACTTAGTTAAGCACACAATGAATGAGGAAATTATGCTTATTTGTGTTCTGCTCTTAAAGGGATTGTGTAAATAATAATATCCTTTAAAACCATAAACTCTTTTAAAAAAAGAAAACTATGACAAAGAGAGAAATTTGAAATGAAATGAAGAGTGGTTTATCCCCCATGTATTTAAATTCTTATTTTAAGAACATAAATCTACACGGGAAACAATGAAGTAAGATGAATTAGCTCTGCAATTGGTCTCATATGATTTCAAATCTAGTTGGACACAATGATTGCCAGAAGTTACGTTTTTTATTAGTGGGCGAGTTGTTAGCGTCGGAAGTCACTCCTGGATTGCAGCAAGAGCAGAGCCCGACACCCATCAGTTTAATCTCACGATTTTTTTATAAAGGGATGATCAAATGGAAGTAAACTCAGAACAATATCGTCTCAACTCTGAAACTAGGCCAGGCATGCATGGGCAAGTGAGGTCTTAGATAAACTTCAAACAACGAGTTGTAATAAGGGTGAGCCGGGGGAAGACTTGTATGAGAAGAGTGCGAGGGTCTGTCATAAACATCAGGTTCCTAACAGATTGGATAAGAAAGCATCCAAACACAAGATCCTCTTACATTCAAACACAGAAGACCAGGGAATACAATAATGCAACGACAAATCCTTTATCATAACATAACTGTAACAATTCATGCGAATCATTCGATCATGAACTCTCTGGTATGAGACGAAAACATAGAC
>SNQJ01S0095548.1:42618-64079 GCA_010110895.2 Picea sitchensis | reverse complement strand
ATGCGCGTAGTTGATCCGGGCGCGCGAATCTCTGCCGTCCAAATTTGCTTGCCGCTTAATCACAAGCGCACTTTGCATCCGACCTTAGGGCAAATGGTTTTTTTAACCCATTCCTTCGCTTTTTAGCCCCCTCTACCAGAAATGTCGCTAACATGAGTGCATATGGAATGGAAGTGAACTATCTTTATAATCAATAAAGCATTTCGATGAAGGAGCAATGATCTGATTTAAGAACCAAATGGGGAATGCAAGAGAAGAAATTTGTTTTAGATTTTTTTTATGAATGAATAGAAACAATACATAACACTTGACGTATACAAATGAATCCTCCTCTCTTCACTATGTATAATCTCTTCTTAACAACATTGGAAATGGGTTAATGAAGGAAACTTGTAGGCAACAATCCAATGCATAATAAAATGTGAATACAATATCCTAGAATAGAGGTTTGAGACTAGAAATGGAAATAAACAAGCGATGCAAAGTATGGTCGAAAAAAGATAAGAATTATGTGCACAATCAAAGGAACAGTGAAATCTGAGTTTATTATCATCAATCTAATGCAAGAGAATAGATTGAAATCATAAAATGAAAATAACAATTGAACTGAATATGAATTGCAAATGAAACACATGGATAGAAACAACACACTTAGAATCTAATCTATAAAAGAAAAATGAAAGAAGCAGGATGTTACCAGAATGAGAGGCCCTTCCCACACTGGTTAACCCTGCTTGAAGACAATCAGATCAAGTTGTAATAATGCATAATGAATCAACAACTGTCAATTCTCCATTGAGATAAAAAGCTTTGTTTTTACATGGCTAACAACTCCTTCAAGTTTTCTCACAAGAATAAATCTCTCATTTACAAAATCTTCATGAAACTAATGACTCCTTCTCACATCCATTTGAGGATTATTTATACATGAAGAATCATTGAGAACTGGATGGGACCAAATCCCAATGCTCATATTTCAAATTTTACATTTTTAGAATAAAATCACAAAAATATGGGTTTTATTGTAATTTGGGCAGATTCGAGTTAGGGATCCACCCATATCTTCCAAACTAATTTACATTTTGAAAATGTGCCCTTTCATTACTCAATTTTCCACATTCTAGACAAAACCCATTTCGTATAATTTCTATATATGATGCCATCTGCATGGAAAGCGAGGCACAAGTTAGCAGTTTGAGATTTTTGCTAATTTTTTCATAATCATTCCCCCCGAGATGGATATCCACACATGTGAGTTGGGTGAATTCTACCACAAGTTTTTGCATGTAGACGTCACTTTGGACAAAACCCATGTCCCCAATTTTTATCTAGAAGCTTTTTAAAATTTTGAACTATATCTGGTACAGAACAGTTGTTGATGTTGGTACCGCACGAGCACATCATTGGAACTGGACGAGCACAGAATTGGTACCAGACGAGATGAGTACTGGATGATATGAAGTGTGAGTACCAGATGACATGGAGTGTGGGTACCAGATGACATGGCATGTAAGTATCAGATGACTGTGCAGGTATCATAAGATTGTAGAACCTTCTGGTACCAGATGACTTGGAGTGTGAGTACCAGATGACCTCCAGTGCGGGTACCGGACAAATTCTAGTGCGAGAACACATAGAAACACAGTTTTAAACCATCATCAACAAAACTATTGTATAATCATCCTTTTAATCACTAAACATATGGAACATTATGTATTAACCACATAGGATGAATAATAGGAGATAATGGAGGTTTATGGTGTAATTAGGGATATATTATGGACGAAATGCGGGGAGAAGTTGTGATGATGAGTGTATTTGTATGGCGGAAAATATCAAAAAACTGGAGCCCAACAGGACATATAAAGTAAATATTGTCACAGATAGGGGATTAGTACAACTAAAGGATATGGCAAGAACAAAACTAAAGATTATGGTCAACGGGAGTAGACTGGAATTGTACAGGGACAGTTGACCTCATAACACTTAAAAATTACAACGCAGTAAGAAAACATGTACATAGTGTAATATAGTAGAAGCTAGGATAGAAAAATGACAAAAATAAATAAAAAGAAGGAAGAGAAAGAAAAATAAATGCAAAATTAGAAAAGACAGAAAACACAAAAACAGTGGGAAAAGTTACGCACAGTAAGTACTATAAAAGGTGGAAAGCGCACAATTATTCAACACTTATCGAATTTTGAGCTGAAAGTGAGAAAAAGAAGCCATTCCCTAGTTACCAATTGACGAAGTAGCAAGCCAAGTTGTGATAGTTGCAAGGGATGAATCTACCAAAGTTTGGGTCACCAGGAGAGTTTGTCTGGATCACTCAACAGGGCCAAAGGCACAAAGAGAGGATGCAACAACTGGAGAATATAGTCGAGCTCGAGGACGTGACCCCCTCAGACCTAGAATCGATTAGATCAATGCAGGTCAAGGAAGAGCTCCCTCAACGTAGAAAGGAGAGATAGAGGTCGGAAACGAGGTTTCAAACCCTAACCCCGAGGCGCTTGCAGGACCAAATATCACAGTGGGACCGTGATAGTGCCAGACACAAGATGAATTATTGGTCGAGGAAATAACCAACCGAACATAGTCAGCAAGAAGAGGGTGCAGAAGTAGTAGAGGCGGGGACATCTTCTGTGGGGTAGAAAAGAAAGACCCCTGATAGTATAGAAATTACCCTCCCATTTCTTCCAGACGCAGTCCCCACTATCAATGACATGCTAGGGAAGCTACCAAAGTTGATATATGTGGATCATGACATGCACGACGTGACCAAATTTCTAGAGTTGGCCAAGGAAAACTGTTTTATCAACATGGGGGGGATTGGGAATCTAGGAAGACTAGTGCTAGAGCCCGCGCAATGTATTACAGGGCTGTATAACTCAGGGATTATGAATCTCTTAGACATACAACATCTTGGGCATGGTACGAATGTCAATCTGTGCATAAAAAAAATAGTCACCCAGGTCCATGGAGGCATCCTTTGGATGGACAGATGAGTGCATATCAACATGGCATTAATTTCCAAGATAACAGGATTGCCCACATTCGATGCACATCCAGAAGAGTACCTAGATAACAAAGCGCACGAGAAAGAAATGGCAGAACAAGTGAAGGAACAGTTCAACACGACCAGGGGAAACAAAGGCATCATCATCAAAGAGATCATTGACAACCTGAAAAGATTCACAAGTAAACTAATATCTTGCAAGATGATAAGAAAATTCCACAGAGAGGAAGCGTCGACAAGATTTATCGCAGTGGCAGCTTAGTGCGTGATGGGTATGATGTTCAGTTGGGCATCGTACCTATTGAACCAATTCCTAATTGACTATTGTGACGTGCAATACAATGGAACTGAGTTCTATTACTCCTCGTTGATATTATTGATAGATTTGGTAGGTTGGTAGGATCCCAAGTTCTCAACATTCCTAGAGAGGGTAGGAAAGTGTTATGCGGCCAAGTACAAGTCTCTTTGGAAAGAAAAAGATAGCAAGATGCAACAGGAAAACAACATTGTATTTTTCATGTTGTTATAAGAAATCAAACAACACACATCAAACGTATGGTGCATACCTATGGAGGTCGTGCAAGAGACATAGGGGATAGTGAAATTCAAGGCATCCTACCATCACATATGGATTTTTTTTTTTTTTCCTGTTCTAAGACTTCTGCGACCAGTGTTCTAATGAGGTAGTTCTTTTGGATTGATCGCATTAGTTTTTTAATTCGATTTTTTGGACCAAACCAATGTTGTCCATCATCAGGAAGAGTTTTTAAGATATTGATCCAAGTTGCATGGGATCCCAAAAATACATGGTTAAAGATGCAATATTGTTTCATAAGGGAAGAAGTGGATTGGATTATCAAGGATTGGCCTATGCAGTGGAAATTTACAATAGAAAAACCAACCACGAGGACATGCATGATGCAGTCCTCCAAGCCAAAGGAAACAACAGAAGCAAGATCATCAACCCGAACAAATAGTCCAACTGATAATACCAAAACAACAACATCATGATCCCAACCATGTAGGAGCAGTGGGGTACCAAAAAGGCTGAGGAGAACACCCACAACAACAAGAATAGGAAGTCGTCTGTAGACAGGGAAAAAGGAGACAATACAAGCTCAAGAGGAAAGAGGCCAAGGAACAATGAGATAGGTGAAATCCTCACAAATGGAAAGGAATCCTATGCAAGGAAAATATGTGCGCAAAAAGAGAAAGTACAAAACAGAGGATCTAGATATCACCCTGGCTTGGGATGATATAGATCTCATCACGGACAAGGTCCAAGATAGGAGAGAAGAAGTGGTCAAAACTATAGAGGCGCAGAGGGAACACATTATGGCCAAAATAATAGAGGTCCACGAAAACATACAACATCTATGGGGTCGGGTAGAATCATAGGCCACCACGCAACAACAGGAGAAGGCACATAGGCCACCTGTGAGAAAGAGGGTGAAGATATTGTGCATTTTTTCATCTAGGGCAAGGAAGCATTCACAATAACACACCAAAGGATCGGGCTTGATCAGGAGACAACACAAAAACCCCTAGAGGAAGTAGAAAAACTTGAGATGGTGATGGCACACATACCGACGAAGGATTTATATGGGCTACAAGCCAACGTTATGCATGAAGTACAGTATAGGGCTCACATAGATTCCACAAATATAGAGGTGGGAAGAGGGATCACAGAGATGCTCTAGATCACATGCAACTAGTTGATTTCGGAAGAAGAAGAGGAGAAAGAACATGCAAACAAGATAGAGTAGGGACTGATAGGGACATACAACCGAATCCTGAAAAATGTGCAAGCATCGGAGCCAAGTGCAGAGGATAATATCGAACTCACAACACAGACAATAGATCAATACCAGTAGGATATCAAGGAATTAAAATAAAATATCAAACCTACCACTCCCCAAGAGGTGAAGAAGAAAAGGAAATAGGAAATTGCAAGTCAAATGGATGAGATGGAAAAAAAAAGTTAGCGCAACAGCAGGATTGTTTGACAGAGCAACACAGCTTTGGATAGCGCTAGAGGAAGACGAGCATTTACAATAGTGGGACTAGGAGTAAGAAAGAGTAAGCACAACTATCCAAGACCTCAATCAGAGGAAAAAGATAACAAGTATCACAGAGTGTATGAAAGGAACACAAGATATGAAGAACTTGTAGGTAGATTTAAAAGAAATGCAGACGCAGAAGCAGGAAAGATAGGTGCAGATGGAACCGTTTCAAGACCAAGAAGTGAAAATGATCGTGTAGTTGGAGGAGGAGAAGAGGAACATGGCACAAGCTTGGAATGAGTGTGCAACAATGACCTAGGAGGACATCACAGTTCAATCATTAGAAGCACTCACAGAAAAGGCTGCACAGGACCATGCAAGAGGAAGGGAACTTGCAGACAAGTTCCACAGCCTATCAAAGACTGTCGAGGGATCACACATTGCCTAGGTGGCTCGGGACGAGCCACATGTTAGTGTTGGGGGCTTGTTGGGCACATGCCAATTTTGAGGAAAAGTCCATTTTTGGAAAGTAAAGCTTAATTTGGAAAAATATAGTTGGAAGGAAAAGTAGCACGTGTAAGGAAAAAATGCATGCAAAGGAGGAAATCATGCAAGGTGTGGAGGAAATAAGATCTAACCATGTTAGGGTTAGTGTTTTGGAGTTTAACGACTAATAAGACTGTAAAATAGTATAAATAAGCACCTAGGAGGTTGAGGTCGGAGTTCAGATATTTTTTTATTGTTAGTTGTGGTTCGAAGTATCGAAAGCTATTCTATTTTGTAAGTTGTTGAGTTGTAGAGAGTCGAATAGGTTATTTTTTTTAGGGTTAGATCACATGCTAAGGATCCTAGTGTGATCTATTACACCTTAGAAAGGTGGTGGAACTTATTTTATGATTGTACGATCATAGATGTAGTGCGCGTAGCGCCATCTTTTGAAGGAGACTTAATAAAATATCCTTAGAAGCAATATCTTTGTGGATGTAGCTTAGGAGGGGGTGAACCATGGTAAAACTTGTGTACAGTTTGATGAATGAATGCATGTTTACTTTATGTTAATGGTTGATCAACTTTAATTCCTGCTAATGATTGATTCACATATAATTGGTTAGCTATATTTATTAGAAGGATTGTATGGGTTTAACAGATGAATAGATATTAAGAATAATATATTGAGTAATCAGTGTAATGCCTGAAGAAGATCAAATCCAATCCTAGATCCCCACTCTTTCCTATACTGCAAGCACCTGAGCATTGCAGTCACCCATAGAACTATCTCCGGTGAGACTAAGTAGTACCTTTTGTGTGTTGTGTTACCTTCTAGTTTTCCAGAAGGGCCGATAGTCTTAGAGGGGTTTGTTGGAAACCTAGTCAAATATGAACCTGGGCCAACCCAAGAAGTAGAAAGAAAGAGTAATAACCAACATAGTATGAGATAGAAAATAGTGATCACACTTTGAGACATACATTTTATCGGCATTGTTTAATAAAATGTTGATCTATTGAAAGTTCATATCCTAGATCCATTTCATCTAGTTTTGTATTCATTTTAGCAATGAGATGCCAATTGGGAGGGCCCACCAATCTAGCTATTGTTTCCATGTACAACTAGTGTAGGACTGTAATTTTAATTCATAAATTTCCTCTATTTCATTTAGTTCCATTTAATTTATATAATTAATTTCATGGATGTTTATCATCTGATAATGTCCAGTATCGCAATGTGTCAATAGATTTCCTTTGAATTGGAATTGTGTTATCAACACATCTCTGCAACCATTTCAATTTCATTGTTTGAATCCACCAGAAGCATAACTATGTTTTCATATAATTTTGTTTTATATACATCATCTATGTTTTCTAGTTTAATTGAGTAATAACCCAGATATAACTTGAAAAATTGCATTACAGTCTTGCTTTATAATTTCATTTTCACTAATAATTGCAAAAAACTTTATTAACTTTAAAATATAGGGTTTTACTATCTGAGATTCTAGACTTAGTGTGATAGTGTTTGGATTTGCTAATATATATTTTGTGTGAAAATGTGTGTATGGATCGATCCTTATTTATACCATTCATTTTCCCTATACTCTTAGTTTAGTTATTGAATTGTTTTAATTATAGGTATCCTAGATATCATTAGAGTTTAAAAGAAAAAAATGAGGTTATTTCATTGTAATGAATGATGGGTAAATATCAGTGAAAGATTCATTACCTGAGCCTATAAAAATATTTATTGTTGACTCAATGAATCCTTTTGCAATTGCCAATGTGTGAATATATTAATTTCTCATAAATATTTTATATGCTTGTTATTTTTTTTGCAATTACAAGAACAATTTCACTTAAAGTTGAGAACGGGATTTGCTATAATAATTGCATACATGAACACTCAAGAATTGCTTGAATGAAATATTGTAGCCTATGCATGCAAAACACTTTCTTGTTTTGTTGCCCAATGAACACGTTTCTTGTGATTTGCTTGGAGTATAGTTTCATGTCCTTTTCCATAGATTAGATAGTCATTCTTTTCCTAGTCCCTAAACATACAGTGTTGGAATCTCTAATCTTATGCCCCTAGATTAATGATTTGATGATCAATAATTACGTTAATTAATTAGCTCGAAAGTAAGCAATATTAAAGAAAAGCATCAATGTAGTAGTAAGCATTGATACATAAGAATCCCCCAAGGCATTCTTGTAAAGTAACATAAAAGACAAGAACCCCCTCGGGATATGAACATAACTGATGCAGGAGAAAAAATCCCCCAAATCAAAATTTAAATCTTGAACCTTCCAAAGATGTAGACGAGAAGCTACAAGAGGATGCGTTTTCCTTTAATTTTGTGGATTTGTTGTGTATTGTTTTGATATCATTTTTTTGAGTGATATTACGGATATATTGAGGATACATCAGATCTTAGTTTATCTAATCCTTATATTTATATGTAAGACTTCAGGCATTGATGGGGAGGCCAATTACAATGTAATATCAGGCAAGAGAGGTGCCCAGGCCCAAATAGGTCGTGTTATGTAACAATCGAGATCAATATAATAATGGATTGTTTTTGGTAACTTGAGTTCATATTTTATGTGTTAATATTGTGTGTACAAACCCTGTATAAATCCATAAATGTGAGTGTGTATGGATACATATCAAGGGCTAGGAGAGAGAATTGAAGTTCTGGTGCATAGTCAGAAGTGTGGATAAGATCCATCATTGATCATTATTGGATTGAAGGTGATCCAAAGTTTAAGAAATATTATGAATGGAGAAAATTTTTAAGACTTCCAATGAAGATGATCTGGGTCTTGCGATTGGACCTAGAGATTATGGGATCATGGATGAGGAGTAGTGAATTTTCTATGAACTTCACAAGCTGAGGCCGAGGTAAATCAGATCTTCGAGTTAATTCAGGGTGCATTCAAAAGGGAATTCTTTAGTCCTTATTTATACCATGGATGAGTTCCATCTATGCATGGGCATGCATAACCCATAGGTATGAGGTTTGAAACCATAGAGAAGTTGATTCGAAGGACCCCCATAAATGGTCTTCATCAAGTGTTATCTGAGCAGTAGAAAATCTTGTGGTGAGAGGAGGTGAGCATGATTGCAGAAGCCTAGAGTAGCGGATGCTCAGAGAGGTTCTAAGAGGAGAGAACCAATGATACCAAAAGGTCAATCTCATGAGGAAATATTGATGACGTATTGGGAAGTAGGTGTGGAGGATTTCTATAGAGAAAATATTGGTTGCATATCACTGTTGAGCATGGAGAAGATAAGCGATACATGAGGAAAAATAATACCAGAGGTTGAATATGAATGAGGTGCAACAATGGAGACACATGATAAAAAGATCATGAAGATGTTTTACCCTAGGATTTTGATGCACGAGAAAAAAAAAACCCAAATCAAAGTCTAAATCTTGAACCTTCACGAGACATAGACGAGAAGCTACAAGAGGACGTGATTGCCTTGAATTGGAATTGTGTTATCAACACATCTCTGCAACCATTTCAATTGCATTGTTTGAATCCACTAGAAGCATAACTATGTTTTCATATAATTTTGTTTTATAGACATCATCTATGTTTTCTATTTTAATTGAGTAATAACCCAGATATAACTTGAAAAATTGTATTACAGTCTTGCTTTATAATTGCATTTTGACTAATAATTGAAAACAACTTTATTAACTTTAAAATATATGGTTTTATTATCTGATATTCCAGACTTAGTGTGATAGTGTTTGGGTTTGCTAATATATGTTTTGTGGGCAAATGTGTGTATGGATCGATCCTTATTTATACCATTCAATTTCCCTATACTCTTAGTTTAGTTATTGAATTGTTTTGATTATAGGTATCCTAGATCTCACTAGAGTTTAAAAGAAAAAAAATTGAGTTTATTTCATTGTAATGAATGATGGGTAAATATCAGTGCAAGATTCATAATCTAAGTTTGTAAAAATATTTATTGTTGACTCAATGAATCCTTTTGAAATTGCCAATGTGTGAATATATTAATTTCTCATAAATATTTTATATGTTTTTTTTTTTTTTTTTGCAATTACAAGAATAGTGTCACTTAAATCTAAGAACACAATTTGCTCTAATAATTTCATACATGAACACTCAAGAATTACTTGAATGAAATATTGTAGCCTATGCATGCAAAACACTTTCTTGTTTTTCTACCCAATGAACAATTTTCTTGTGATTTTCTTGGAGTATAGTTTCATGTCCTTTTCAATATATTAGATAGTCATTATTTTCCTAGTACCTGAACATACAGTGTTGAAATCTCTAATCTTATGCTCTTGGATTGATGATTTGATGATCAATAATTACGTTAATTAATTAGCTCGAAAGTAAGCAGGATTAAAGAAAAGCATCAGTGTAGTATTAGGCATTGATACATAAGAATCAATATGCATGTAAAACTCTAAAGTAACATAAGATACAGGAACCCCCTTGGGATGTGGATAGAATTTATGTAGGAGCAAAAATCCCCCAAATAAAAATCGAAATCTTGAACCTGTAAAGGCATTGATACATAAGAATCAATATGCATCTAAAACTGTAAAGTAACATAAAAGACAAGAACCCCCTCGGGATATGGACAAAACTGATGCAGGAGAAAAAATCCCCCAAATCAAAATCAAAATCTTGAACCTTCACAAGATGTAGACGAGAAGCTACAAGAGGACGCGATTTCCTTGAATTTTATGGATTTGTTGTGTATTGTTATGATATCATTTTTTTGAGTGATATTACAGATAGATTGAGGATACATCGGATCTTAGTTGATCTAATCCTTATATTTATATGTAAGACTTCAGGTGTTGATGGGGAGGCCAATTACAATGTAATATTAGGAGAGAGAGTTGGCCAGGCCCAAAGAGGTCATGTTATGTAACAATCGAGCTTGATATAATAATGTATTTTTTTTGGTATCTTGAGTTCATATTTTATGTGTTAATATTGTGTGTACGAACCCTGTATAAATCCATAAATATGAGTGTGTATGGAGACATATCAAGGGCTAAGAGAGAGAATTGCAGGTCAGGTGCATAGTCAAAAGTGTGGATAAGATCCACCGTCGATTAGTATAGGATTGAAGGTGATCCAAAGTTTAAGAAATATTATGATGGAGAAAATGTTTAAGACTTCCAACGAAGAGAATCTGGGTCATGTGATTGGACCTAGAGAGCATGGGATCATGGATGAGGAGTAGTGAAGTTTCTATGAACTTCACAAGGTGAGGCTGAGGTAAATTAGATCTTTGAGTTAATTCAGGGTGCATTCAAAAGGGGATTGTTTAGTCCTTATTGCTACCATGGGCAAGTTCCAACTATGCGTGGGCATGCATAACCCACAGGTATAAGGATTGAAACCATAGAGAAGTTGATTCGAAGGACCCCCATAAATGGTCTTCATCAAGTGGTATCCAAGCAGTAGAAAATCCCATGGCGAGAGGAGGTGAGCATGATTGCATAATCCTAGAGTAGTGGATGCTCAGAGAGGTTCGAAGAGGAGAGAACCAATGATACCAAAAGGTCAATATCGTGAGGAAATGTTGAAGATGTATTGGGTAGTAGTTGTGGAGGATTTCTATACAGAAAATATTGGTTGCATCTCACTGTTAAGCATGGAGAAGCTGAGTGATACATGAGGAAAACAAATACCAGAGGTTGAATATGAATGAGGTACAACAATAGAGACACATGATCAAAAGATCATGAATATGTTTTACCCTAGGATTTTGATGCAAGAGAAAAAAACCCCAGAATCAAAGTCAAAATCTTGAACCTTCACGAGACATAGACAAGAAGCTACAAAAGGACGTGGTTCCCTTGAATTTTGTGGGTTTGTTTTGTATTTTTATGATATTGTTGTTTTGAGCGATATTAGGGATATATTGAGGATACATTGTATCTGATTTGATCTGATCCTTATATTCATTCTTATTTATATGCAATCCTTCAAGCATTGAAGGGGAGGCCAATTACAATGTAATATCAGGAGAGAGACATGGCCATGCCCAAAGAGGTCGTGTTATGTAAAAATCAAGCTCGATATAATAGTGTATTTTTTGGTATCTTGAGTTCATATTTTGTGTGTTAATATTGTGTGTAAAAACCCTGTATAAATACATAAATTTGAGTTTTCATAGAGAGAGGTCAAGGTTTAAGAGAGAGATTTGTAGGTCTGGTGCGTATTCAAAAGTGTGGATAAGATGACCAACGACATGTCGCCTATCACCAATTGACAACAAGAGAAACTCTCAACAACCTTCTATATTTGTGGAGTTTCAAATAGATGAGTGAGGGATGAGTTGGTTCTTCATGGAATGATGCTGGTTATTCATATATCCAGTCAGAGTTTGTATCCTCACCATGAGTGACCCACGGTTCATGTTTGTTCGGAGTTCCAACAAAGCCTCTAAAACTATTGACCCTCTTGGTAAACCAAAAGGCAACGCAATGCACAGGGTGCACTGCGCCATCTCGCCCAAGATAGTCTTAATGGGTGGCTGCAATACTCATGTGATTACATCATAGGATTGAGTGGGAGATCTAAGAACTGTACTCTGAGAGTTCTATTATTAATGCAATACACTGTAATTTATGATTACATAGGGAATATAACAACTCATTCATTTATCATATCAACAACTAATGAAGAAAATAAAGAAACACATGCATTCAATTACATAACACATGTTTTACCATGGTTCACCCCCCTAGGCTACGTCCACAAAGATTTGGCTCTTAGCTCTTGTATTATAGTAAGTATGAAAATACAGTGTTGCGTGCTTCACAAATCATCTGATATGGGTTGAGATCTATTATGAGGCGGACTAGATCACACTAGGCTCCTCAACCTATGATCTAACCCTCAATATATACCTTCCTCGGTCCTCTCTAGCTCAACAACTTACAAAATTAGGTCATACAACAAAACATTACATCGCATCCGCTTCCTCACATTCGTCCCTCTCTATGAGACCTAGGTATCTATATTTATATGTTTATAGCTCGCCATCCATTACAATGTGTTGCAAAAACCCTAACCCTAACATTGTTAGGTCTTCCATGCATGCACGTGTGCTGCTCTTCCTTCCAGCTGTTGCTTCCCTCGTGCATGACTTATTTCCAAAAATTGCCTTTCTTTCTTCTTTGGCCTACTTCCAACAATCCCCCAACAATGACATGTGGCTCATCCCGAGCCACCTAACCTTTGTGTGCTTCGTCGACCTCACTCGTGATCCTCTGGAACTTCTCCTTGAGCTCTGCTGCTTGTGTTTGAGCCTGCGTAGTCTTCTCCTTGAGTACGTCTACTATCTGGACTAAAATATCGTAATTGATCAACCTTGCACACTCTTCCTGGTTCTATGCCATATATGTATTGGCTTCCTCTTCCTGTGCAATGACTTATGCTACTCGCTCTTGAAGTAGTTCCATTTGATCCTGACGCTCCTTTTTTTGCATTTGTGCAGTGGTGAGTTATGCTTGTAGTCTTCATATCCTGTGACCCTTTGACACGCTCCATGATGGACATTGTCTTCTACCTCTGCTTTAGGTCATGGATAGATATGTTTATCCTTTCTTCTTCCTTGTCCCACTATTGGACTTGTTGATCCTCTTCTAGCTTCATCCAAAGCTATGTTGCAACATCAAACAAGTCAACTGTTGTGCTGACCTATTGCTCTATATCCTGTAACTGCTCGGTTGTCTCCTCCTTCCTTTTCTCCCTAAAATCTAGTGGAGTGGTAGGTGTGATATGCTCACGAAGATTCTCTATCTCCTTATGATATTGATCGATTTCCTGCGCATTTTGATCAATCTTCTCTACTGCTGTGAGTTCGGCCCTCTGCGCGGTCTTTGGAATCTTCTCATAAGTTCCGGCCACTTTTTGTTCCAATCCATTCACGTTCTCCCTCTCCTCTTGGGTATCAAGCTTGGACTGCTCATATATCAATTCCAACACATCCCGTTTATCCTTTGCCTATTGTAATTCGGTTGTGTCTATGCGTGCACAAGACTGTACTTCCTGGGTAACGCTAACCTGTAATTTGTGTAGATATTTGGATGGTATCCACGACAATACCAATTGGATTTGAGATAAGTCCTTTAGGGGTGTCTGCCCCATGATCGCGTTCATGTGCAACATGCTGGGTGTAATGTGTAATGTTGCATTCGGCTACGGTATTTTTTGGACTGTATCTTGCTCACTTGCTTTAGGTTCTTCTCCGGTCTATGATATTGACGACCATGTTCCTATGTTGTTGCTCACTTCCTGCACTTCCCCGATATGCTTGAGGAACTATCACATGTCTACCAAATCCTCTTGAATTTTGTCCCTATGGTGCACAACATTCTCAAAATCCTTAGATGTATGATCCTGAACCATTTGGGCTATCATTTCTGAATCATCCTCCATGATCGTGTATTCTAGAGGTGTTTTCTACACCTTCACCTTCTTGCATGCACCTGCCATCTGAGTAGTTGGCCTCTTAGTTAGGCCTGGTTCTTGTGGATTGGGACTTGGTGTAGTCCCTTGCGCTGCCTCATCCTGTTTCTGTTGTACTTGGGTCGATTGTGTATTATTCTTCTTCCCCTTCTAGGTCCCCATCTTAGCTGTCCCTTATTTCATCTGCTTTGTTTTGGTCTGGCCCATCCTTGGTTTCTTGGGCACTGGGAATTCCTAAGGCTATGTTTCTTCCTGCCCTGCCTCCTCTTCCACTGTCCTTGTAGGTATGTCTTGGGTGAGGACTAGAATATTCCAGTCATCTTCCCAATCCTTGTTAACCATTTTGATGTCGTCATCCATGATGCAGTAACACAATTGTAGCCACTTCTTGTTGGGGTCCTTCCGTGGCTGTATCCACATTGCATTTCAAGTGGCCTTTAAGTTGGCGATGTCCTGATAGTATGCGAAATCATGTGGTGTTATTCTCCAAATATTGGCGATGGTATCCTCTATATTGTGTAGATATCCTTCGAATATGGAGGTGTTCATCTTCCTGATACTGGCGTCTGACATGGTGTCAAGCGATAAATATCTCGTTCCATGATTAGGTTTCGGTCTGGTGGCGAAAAATACATATTTTGGTTCCTTCCATCCCATAATGGCTATCATCATGGGCAGTAATGAGTAATGAAATTATGTTCCTAGATCCTACGCATCCTTGTAGTCATCCAGAAACAAATTCGAAAGATAGGGTGCCCATCTAAATGTGGTTCCCTCGGCACATTGTAATACAACTGCGACGACCCCAGCCGAGACTTCCTCCTTGAGGTATTTTCTTAGCAACTTGAAGGCCATGATTTTTGCAGCCATTTGTGTCACAACATCATTAATCCTTTTGATGGCGATTCCTTGTTTCCCCATGTTAGTGTCGTATTTATTTTTCATCTCTTCCGTGAGTGTTTTATCCTTTTTTTTTCATCAAGAAATTGGGCTAGGTCCATGCCCCGGGATGGAAGCCCTGTAATGTGTGCAATGAGATATATGTCTATTGAGACTAGCTTGTCCAACCATATATACCTACCATGTGTGACTGCCATCAATTGTTTGACACAACTGCTTACATATTGTCCTCTGCCAAAGTGTGGTAGCTCTAGCAGACCTAAAATCCATATTTTTTCCAATTCTATCGCCCACTGGAGTGGTTGATTAATGGTTCCCCAAATGCATCTAGACACACAGTATGTAGGTAGAATTTATTTGTGAACTCTGAGAACTTGTCTGTGTCCATTACATCATGGTCTGAGTATTTAATCTTCTCGACAAAACCTAGCAAGTCTAATTTCACTCGTACCCTTCTGGTATACGTGGAAAAACAATGGTTGCAGGTTGCTTGCATGGTGACCTAGGTACCTGCTGCTTGTCCTTTTTTGGTAGTGGCTGACTCGAGGTTCCAACCTCCATTGGTCGTTCTTTGGCATACTGTTCTGGCTAGCCTGTGACATGTTCCACTGCTACCTCCAGTGGGTGGTCTGACATGGTTGTTTGAGATTCGTCTGGCTTGAATGTTGCTTCCTAATTTGTATCCATCCCAATGACTCTCGGAGCGCCTTCGGTGTTTCTATTTGCGCTAGGTTGTCTATGCCTTGGTTTTGTTGCTCTTGTTCCTCTGCCAGCATATCCACATTCATGCCCTCAAGTGATGGATTTTAGGTTTCTTCTACCATAGGTGTGGGGTTCATCAGTGTTGTATCTGGTGATGGGATTTCATTGACATTGATGACCTCTGGCAGTTGTTGTTCGCTTTTCTATGATTGAACTTGTGCCCTAGTTCTAAATCTGGAGTGTATGGAAGTATGGCTTGTTTCCTCTTGTTTTGGTAGTTCCATGGTGGTGAATTTTGATCCCTTTCTGATTTCAATGGTCTCTGTAACCTCTGTGAACTTCTCTTTGTGCTTCATATGCTTTATCGCTCTTTGTCTTTTCCAGTCTTTGCAATAAATTGTTTTCTCCCACGTCCATTCTTTGTATGGGAATCGTATGCATATTGTCGAAGACGCTACCTTTATTATGGATTCAATGAACCTTTGGTTCCTTCGTACTTTCCATTACTCTCCTTCATCATCTCCAGTTGGCACAATTATTGAGGCTTCCCATCTGTCCTTTCTGGTATTCAATTCTTCATGCCTTCGTTGTTTAGTATTTCTTTTTCGTCTTTACTTTTCCCGCTTGTTTCCATTTTGACTTGGCCATTGGCCTTGTATTCACCGGGTTTGTATTCCTAAGTGTGTGTGACCCTTTTGGCGCACTGTACCTCTACTGGTATTGTTTAATATCTTGTTTTTTTTTTTGTTTTTTTTTACTACGTGGTGACTTTCAAGTTGTGGGTGGTCGACTGTCCTTGTACAACTTCAGTTGGCTTCAATTTTGTGCCTTCTAGGTCTTTAAACTGTACAACTCCCCCATCTGTGAGAGTTTTTACTTCATTCAGTCCTAACCAGTGCATTCTGAGTTTTCATGGGTGATGAATGGATTTGTTGTCATACATCAACACTAAATCTCCTTCCTTGAAAGTTTTCTTCTTGATGTGTCTTTCATGCCAAGATTTGTCCCTTGCTTTATGATCTTGTTGGTGGAGCCCTGCTAGGGTCCAATCTTCCTCCATGGTCATCAATTGATTTAGTCTCTCCTATATTGTGCCTCGTTCCATCATGTGCGTAATTGTTGCTACACGCAAACTGGGTACCAAAAATTCTAATGGAACCACTATTTCTTGGCCATATACCAGCTTAAATGGCATGTGTCCTATCAACTTATTACACGTGGTCCTATAGGCCCACAATACTGTTGGTATTTTGAGGTCCCAATTATCCTTGTTGACATTATAGATATTTGTCAGTTGTTTCTCAAGGATTTTGTTAAATGCTTCTATTGTGTCATTTGCATGTGGTTGATATGGTGTGCTCTTTTGATGATGGACTTCAAACTCTTCAGTCCTAGCATTAATAGTGTTGTTAATGAAGTGCATGCCTTGGTCACTCATCAAAACTCTTGGACACCCAAATATAGTGATTAATTGTTCAAATAGAAAGTGTGTTGTTGTTTTTGTGCTGTAATCCTTCATTGGTGTTTCTTCTGGCCATCTTGTTAGGTATTCTGTCACAGTGATAATGTACCTTTCTCCTGTTCTTTTTTTTGGTGGGTTGATTGGTCCCACAAAGTCTATTACCCATTTATCGAATTCCTGCAATGTTACCTATGGTCGTGATGGAATCTTGTCCCTTCTATTGGGTTTAGCAACCCTTTGACAGACACTGCATCTCTGGCAGTACTCCTTCGAGTCTCTTTGAATGGTCATCCACCATAGTCCTGTGCGCAATACCTTTTTCACAATAGTTTTGCCTGTGTAATGTCCTCCTGCTATTCCCTCAGGGGATTCTGCTAAAACTTTTGGTCTTTCATGTTCTAACACATATCTTCGCAAGATGCTATATGCACCCATTTTGTATAAGTGTCATGCGATTAGTTGATAGTCTACAGGCCAAACTACCAGGTTTTTCTTCTGTGCGGTGTTATGTTCCTGCAGTGCAATACCTGTTCTCAAGTATTGAATGATATCTGCAAAGTATTCATCAGTGATCTGGATTGAAAATAGTTGTGTGTCCGAGAATTTTCCCTCTAAATCCATAGGTTCTTCTTCGTTTGTGACCCTTGATAGGTGGTTAGGTCTTGCATTCAATTTCCCTGGCTTGACTATTATTTCAAAATCAAATTCTTGAAATAGTAGTAACCATTGATAGATTCTCCCTCCCAACACTGGCTTGTTGACTAGGTATTTAAGGGCTGAGTGATCTGTAAACATCTTAAAATGTTTTCCCAATAAGTAATGTCTGAACTTATATAGTGCGTAGACCATAACTAGGCCTTCCCTCTCTGTGGTGTTATAGTTTTGTTTTGATTCTGATAGCTTTTTTCTCATAAATGCTATAGGGTGATCCAAATCTCCCACTCTTGGATACGCCAAGATAGATCCAAGTGCTATGGTTGATGCATATACATGTACGTGGAATGTCTTTTCCTAGTTTGGAAATACTAGTATTGGCTCGGTGACCATCTTTTCTTTCAGCGTATCTGGACCGTGTTGACAATTTTCGTTCCACTGAAACTTTGTATATTTTCTTAACAATTTCTCCATTGGTGTGGTATTCTGCGTGTATCCTTTGATAAAAATTTTGTAGTATTCTGTGTGTCAATGTCACTCTTACTTGATGGACTGTTTTTGGCGATGGAAAGTTAACAATTACTACAATCTTTGCAGGATCTACTATTAAACCTTGTTTGCATACTATATGGCCCAATAGTATCCGAAATAGTGTTCCAAATATACATTTTTTTATATTTAGTGATATCAGACACAACCTACATATTTCTAGCATCATCCGTAAGACCTCTACATGGTCTTTCAAAAAAATATATACTGTCCAATCATCCAAGTATACCTCTAGAAACTGGTGGATGAATTCTTTAAAAGCGATGATGACTACCCTGTAAAATATTTCTGGTGCATTCTTCAGTCCAAACGACATGACTGTGTACTGGTAGGATCCCCATTCTTTAGAAAATGTGGTCTTCTATCTGTCTTCCTGTGCTATCTTGATCTAGTGGTAGCCTGAGAATCCATCAGTGAATGAGTAAACTTCATGTCCTCCTACGTTATCCAACACTTCATCTGTGAAAGGTGTAGGGAACGGGTCATGTAGGCATGCATCGTTCAACTTCCTCAAGTCGATGCATATCCTTATCCCTCCTTGTTTTTTCTCCTAAACTACCATTGGGATTATCCATTCTAATTCGTCCACTAGTTCTATGATTCCATCTTCAAGCATCCTGTCGATATCAACTTTGACTTTCTTCTTATATATTGGGTTCAATTTGTATGGTATTTTTTTGATCTGTCTCGCTTAAGCTCTGAGTGGTATCTTCATTTCTCCAAGCTCTCCTGCTATACCCTTCATCTCTATAAATGTTGTGGGAAAAAGGTCATTGTACTCATGCAGTAACTTTGTAATGCTTTCTACTGTTTGCTCATCCCAATAATCTCCAATGCTGGCCATTTTGGGATTCTCAATTGTCCCAATGTTGACTTTATTCACCTTGATCAGCACAACAATGACTTCTGATTCTATAGGTGGACCCTCCACTTCTTTTTCTCCTTCCACTTCCTCAATCTGAATACCGCGCGGATCATCTTCATCTGGTGCTTCCTCCTACACATGGTAACATGACAACAGTTCTTTGACTATCTATTTGTTCCACTATTGTTCTTTTGTTATGAGTTCAACTTCTGGTTCCTTGATGAATATCACCCCTCTTATCTGTTTAAGAGGTTCATCTATGTTGGATTTCTCATGCTCGAATGAAAAGGTGACTGTAAAATTATGTTGCAATATCATCCAGGACGCAGTTCTTTTGCGTAGTTCTTGGTCTGTATACCGGTTCAATGGTATGCCCTCTAGAGTGTGTTTGAAATTATGAGGCCATTCCTATGGGGGTGTCATTTTCCACAGTGTTCTGCACTTCTCCAAGTGTTCTGCTGGTGCCACTTGTACATCATACTTATGAGGCTTGTTGTTTTGTTTTTCTTCTGCGTCGAACCTTATGCGCAGTAACCTCTTACATTGGTACCAATGTTTGATTGTCTCTTTGTGTGCGCCCCACAATCTTGCAGGTGTGGCCTTGAGTGCTATATCAAGTGATAATATTCTATGATTCTCTAAAACTTCATCTTTGTACTGTGCCAAGAATACTTCTAGATCATTTACTCTGTGAAAACTGGGTAGTTCCCTTATCTCTGTGCCTACCCATCTTACTGCGTGGTCTATTTGTGCACATCTTCTCGTGGAAACTTCATGTAGCCTTTGTTTCCAGTTCTCTAAAATGGTATTTGAGTCTGTGGCACATGAAGTAATGCTCCACCAACTGAGTATCCCATATGTAGTTGGGTTCACATAATCCTCATCGCACACAGTTTTTCTGTACAACTAGATGATTTCCTCTAAGTCTAAGCAAGTGGGTTCTACAAACCTTTCCCCTTTTTATGGGTCTAATAGCACGATGACCCTGTATTCACCTGACTCAAATGTCATTTTTCGTGTCTTCAAATTGATTATGGCCTGGTTGTCAAATGCCCAATCCAAACCAGGCAACGTTGGATATGGTGTTGTGTCATCCACTATTTCAATCACTTCAAAGTCTTCTTTAGTGCGCACTCCATCCAAGTCTACTGTCACTCCTTTCAGTATACCAATTGGTAGGACTCTGTGTTGGTTTTCTAGTTTCAGTTGCACAGGTGAATATCCTAATGTGGGATATCCCATACATTTCCATGTCTTCTTTGGTAATACATTAACTTAAGATCCTAGATCTAGTATGATATCTCCCATGTTGAAATCTATGATGTTGGCATTCATTCTGAACTCCCTACTTGTTCTTCTCCTTGTATGTAGGTGATTGACTGTTTTTTTTTCTAGTTTTCTTTCATCTCTATACTACATCTTTCTAATATGTGTTGAAATATTTTGACAGACGATGGATAATTCAATACTTTTACACATGATTGCAAAAAGCCTTTGATTGTACTTACTTGTCCCATGGGTTTCATTTCGTTGGTATGATCCAATAATGGAGGAATCACATACTCTGATGCTTCCTTGCTTTGTTGTGTAGTTGAAGTCAACGCAATGTCATCCTTCTGAAATTATTGTATGGCTTGCTTAAATGTCTCCTTCTCATTCTACGCATCGAACTACTTCCTTGGTTCGACGTTCTTCTTCACCCAATGGTGTTGAACTGGCTCTTGTAGGACTGCTTCATTTCCTGTTTTAGCTTGTTAAGAACCAAATGTCTATATAGCATAGAAAAACCTCAGAAAAAGTACTCAACGCCTTGAAAAAGAGATAATTTCAGATAATAAGCCCCTTCGAGGGGGCAACCTCCTTTTACCCCACTTAAATGTTCAAGTACAAGATGATTTAAAATGAAAATGTCTCCTTGGTATATATAGGAGACTAGGAGGTATAATTACAACTAATGGCCTAAAGCCGACATAAATAAAATCACATTACTAATATAATATGCCCCAATTAAGAGGTAATGAGCCAATTTTAGGGCTTAACATGCCCCTCCCCTTGAGACAAGTGTTGCCCACAACGCTTGAGTAACTCTGTATGCTTCTGTATAAAACACTCATCTTCCCAAGTGGAATCTTCAGCTGGTAGTTTCCTCCATTTAATGAGAGACTCTGAAATGGATATATTCCTTAGCTGGCGAATTCTTGTGTCAGTGATGGCTTCAGGCTCCAATATGATTTTTCCTTCCTCGTCAAGTTCTGGAAATATAGTTTGAACTGGGATCTTGTCACCTATAACCTTCTTTAAACATGAAACATGGAAAACTGGGTGTACTCG
>SNQJ01S0095548.1:27541-42608 GCA_010110895.2 Picea sitchensis | reverse complement strand
GACTTCTCATTTGTCCTTATTTTTATTCTGGTTGAGTTGGAACATTAAGTTCTTCAGATCCTCCTTTAGTTCTTTGATGGTTGGATCTATCTGCTGATACTGGTTTTCTTCTAGTTGCAGGGTTGCCTGCAGAGCCTCTGCCTACGTCTGAAACTTTTGTTGTCGCAGTGGATATTTTAAGTGTGGGAGCAATGAGTTGACAAACAAGTGTCAATGCTTCATATCGTTCATGAGATATTTCAGCTTTCCCTTCAATCGCTTGAATCTATGGTCAATCTCCCATACAGATTCTCTCGGTTTCTGTCTAATTTTGATCATCTCATTCATGTATTGATCTCCGAAACTTGGCTTTTGAAACTCGTTTATCAATAGTTTCTTGATATCTGCAATTGTTCTGGTTGTCCCTAGTGGATTGTTTGTAGCTAAACTCATATAATAATCCAGTGCATGATCGTTGTGCCAGTTTAGTGTCTTCATCTGTGATCTATTTTACTTCCCAAATCTTCTCACAGATGAACAAGTGTTTTTTCAGGTCCTCCGACGCTTCTCCTTTAAATTCTGGTAACCTGATGGTGGGATTGTGTCCTGCCATTCCAAATGATGAGCTACTACCTCCGCGGGTGTAGATACTTGACTAGTGTTGCCCGAACTGGCTCCTCNAAATGAAAATGTTTCCTTGGTATATATAGGAGACTAGGAGGTATAATTACAACTAATGGCCTAAAGATGACATAAATAAAATAACATTACTAATATAATATGCCCCAATTAAGGGGTAATGAGCCAATATTAGGGCTTAACATAGCTCCTCCGTGGGTAACTATGTTGATGTTTCATCCTTCATCCCTCACTTAGGCTGAAATCCATTGAACGTTCTAGTTGTTCTGGTTCCTCTTCTCCTGGATATTTACTAATAGTGTCATACATTCTTCCATATCATGGTCCGATGAGAGACAATACATACAAGTTGCTGGTGGAAGTGGACATTCCCTTGGATAATGTCTCGGTTGTTGACAATTACGACATACCACTGGTCCTCTACCTCTTCCAAATCCCCCTCTTTCTCTTCCTCCACCTATGTAGCCTACTCGATATCCTCTAGGCACGTTATACTAGGGCGCCTGATTGTACTGCGGTTGTGTTGTGTTGTACTGTGGCTGGACGATATTATATGTTTGACACGTAGTGTTGTATGGGGCTGGCACGTGGTTAAATTGTAGTGTGGCTTACCCAGTCATAATTTATTCCTGCACTATATATGCATCCGATGTCCTCTCTCGCATCAAATCCATATTTCTACAAACTTTGTCATCATGGCCCACTGACTTGCAAAAGTTACAATATGAACTCTTTGGGACTGTCCAGTATTTTTGCATCATTGGGTAGTGATATGGATCATGGCTTGGTTTCTTACAAACTTCACACCATAGTCCTCCTGTTGGTAACATATTTGGCATTCTTACTTCCATATACTGCACGAATGTTGGACATTCGTTCTTGTGGTGTCCTTTCGTCCTACATGTAGTACACCAAACAACTTCTCGTTTGTCCTTACTTTTATTCTGTTTTAGTTGGAATGTTAAGTTATTCAAATCCTCCTTCAGTTCTTCGATGGCTAGATCCATTTTCTAATATTGGTTTTCTTCCAGTTGTAGGGTTACCTACAAAGCCTCTGCGTACGTCTAAAACTTTTGTTGTCGCAATGGATATTTTAAGTGTGGTAGCAGTGAATTGACAAACATGTGCCTATGTTGCATATCGGTCATGAGATATTTCAACTTTCCCTTCATTCGCTAGAATATTTGGTCAATCTCCCATACATATTCTCCCAGATTTTGTCTAATTTCTATCATCTCGTTCATGTACTGATCTTTTGAACCTAGCTTCTGGAACTCATTTATCAACAATTTCTTGATGTCTGCAATTGTTTTGGTTATCTCTAGTAGATTGTTTGTAGCTAAACTCATATACCAATCCAGTGCATGATCCCTTAGTGTAATTGCTAGTTGTGTCAGTTTAGTATGTTCGTATGTGATCTATTTTTCTTCCCAAATCTTCTCACAGATGAACAAATGTTTTTCCAGGTCCTTCGACAATTCTCCTTTAAATTATGGTAACTTGATGGTGGGATCGACAATTCTCCTTTAAATTCTCCTTCTCTTCTCATTCTTGGACCTCTTGTCTTCCTCTCATATGTTGTGCACATGATTTCCTCAATCTGATCCATAGCCCAGAGATCATCTACCTCTTCCTCGTCACTCACCAAGCCTTCCCTCGTGGCTATGACTCTCTTCTTGGTATTCACCTTGTATTGGTAGGGTACTCCGCTACGCATCTTTCTATTTATCTCCATGATATTCTTGATCTGTTCGTCATCCATAATGATTGGGTCCAAGGGTTCCTCATTATTTTCCTTATCCTTTCCTCCTTCCATTTCTCATTTTTCTGTCAGTGCTTCCCCCCTTCCCCCATGCACACAGGGAAGTTTAGCTGTCTGACTCCATCGTCATTACCCCTTTGTTGTATATCAATATATTAATATAAGTATACATCGATCTAATGTACCTTCCTCGAGGTCTGCATAGAAACTCTTTCTCCACTGCGTTGTATGACTTTGTTGTATCCACTGCAAACTCTGTCATAAATCCTGCCACAATATTGTCGAGTCAAAAGTCTACTACGCAGGTGAATTTGTTGTTCACCTGCTGTAATTGCTCAATTTGAACTAGGGTCCACTCTAAATGTCAGATCTGGTTCGTTGCATGGTTATCCTTCAACCTTAGTATCCACTCCTGCAATAAGTGTGGAAAATCACAGAAAAGGACTTTATGTAAATTAGTAAACATGTATTTTGGAAGATATTTGTGGGGTGTTACTCTAGGGTTTTTGTTATCTTTCTGTGAAAACTCCATCTCTTTTGTCCTTAGCTAGCTTTTGATCTCTGCTTTTGTGGGATTCCACAGTCTCAACATCCCCTTCTAGTGGTTCATTGCTTTCTTCTTTGCTTTAATATTCTCTTGATCTGCCTCCCGCAAATCTTACGTATCTTTTAACAGATCTTCAACATATCCCATCTATTCAATGCTCTGTTGTTCCTAACTATGGAAATGGAACCATTTGTTGGTTATTCATATATCTGGTCTGAGTTTGTATCCTCAGCTTGAGTGACCTAGGGTTCATGTCTATTAGGGGTTCCAACAAAGCCTCTAAAACTATCGGCCCTCCTAGTAAACCAGAAGGAAATGCAACGCACAGGGTGCATTGCGTCATCTCACCTAAGATAGTCTTAATGGGTGGCTGCAATAATCATGTGTTTACAGCCTAGGATTGAGTGGGAGATCTGAGAACTGTACGCTGAGAGTTCTATTATTAATGCAATACGCTATCATTTATGATTACACAAGGAATATAACAACTCATTCATTTAGCATATCAAAAACTACTGAAGACAATAAAGAAACACATGCATTCAATCACATAACACAAGTTTTACTGTGCTTCACCCCCCTCAGATACATCCACAAAGATCTATCTCTTAGCTCTTTTATTATAGTAAGTATGAAATTACAGCGCCGCGTGCTTCACAACTCATCTAAGATGGGTTGAGATCTATTATGAGGCAGACTAGATCGCACCAAGCTCATCATCCTATGATATAACCCTCAATATCTACCCTCCTTAGTCCTCTCTAGCTCATAAACTTACAAAATTAGGTCATACAACAAAACATTACATCGCATTCGTTGCCTCACATCCGTCCCTCTCTATGAGACCTAGGTATATATATTTATATGTTTCTGGCTCGTCGGCCATTAAAATGTGTTGCAAAAACCCTAACCCTAACATCGTTAGGTCTTCCATGCATGCGCACGTTTTTCTCTTCCTTCCAGTTGTCTCTTCCCTCGTGCATGCCTTCTTTCTCAAAATCACCTTTCTTTCTGCTTTGGCCTACTTCCAACAAATGAGCCTTGGAACTCACAACATTTGAGTCTCCATCGGTATCAAGAATATACAGAAGGTCCACCAAGACTCTTCCAAGAATCTATATAAAGAAGGAAAATATTGAGCATGAATGGAACAATCATTCACAGAGTTATGTTGTCAAAATTCATAGGCTCTTCTCCATATACATCAGTTGCAATCAGTTTTCCTAGCTTGGTTGAAGAGCTTAGGAGGAGCAAGGAGAAATGGGAAAGGATGAGTGCATCTACACATTCTGGTAATGATATTGATGCACTTCTTTCATATGAATTAATATATCACTGGTTTTCCCCTCAAAAGTTTTGTGTTTCATTTATAAATATTCATATATTATTTATTCTCTCATAGATCGATTTAGATTCAAGCTAGATCTAGGATTCTAACACTAGGACGACAACTAGAATGATATTGTTTTGTCTCTTGTGTTTAGAAAAAAGGTTGTAGGAATTGGAAACGGAACTTGAGCATTGTAGTAGCCAGTACATATGGATGATAACCTTCATAATAAGGTATGACATTCTTCCATTTCCTTGTGTAATTGTGGAAATTGTTTCTTGATTCTAAGGAAATCCATCGAAGTCTAGCCCATTGTTTGTCTAGGATCAATAGGAAGATCCTAGGGAGATCTTACTATCCATTGGTGATATCTTCTTTGTGATAGTTAGCCTAATAAAAAAGGGGCCACATGTGCAATTTATGAATAGGTATATATAGAGATCATGTATTCATTATTAAGGATTGTGATTTGCATGTATGAATGTCTTTGGGTATTTGGAGGAGGATATCCTATTATTTAAGAATATATGTTGTAACTTATCTTATATCTTTATTGGAGTTGTGCTCCACATTCACATTGGTGTACTTTTGGGTGATTGTGATATTTTAAGCATTTGGTTCATAATAAAACCCAATACTAAAATTCCACAAGTGAAATCCGAATTCCAATATCCCAAACCCAAAAATCAGTACAAAAAGTTAAAATATTTTCGTTTTTTCCAAAATTTCTTTTAATCTCCTATTTTTGGTCAGATAACCCTTTTTCTCCTTTATCTATAACACACATCCAATATGTTAACCTAAAACAAAAAAATATAGCCTACACAAGTAGATTTTTTCTAAAATAATACAATAATCAAAGTAACAACATAAAATATGACATATCCAATTGAGCTTCACTCTTCATAAATATACATATAGTCACTAATATAGATAATTTGTATTTCAATATTACCTTATTATTCTAACCCCTTGGTCATGTAATGCATTAAAAAACTCCACGAGGCTTAGTTATAATAACAACAAGAGTACACGATTGATTATGATAATCACATCTTCTTCATTGCAATGCTATGTATTATTATATTCTCAAACACATAAAATTTTAGGGGCTAAATTTCACAAATGGACTAATTTTCGATGGTTTTTCCGAAAAAAAGATTCACCAATTTCCATTTTTTCTAAAAATGATTTGCCCAAATTTCATAGAGTAAAGTTATTTTACCTTCAAAATCGCTAAAAGTTTATAGAAACTATATAAAATCCTTAGAAAATTGAATATTTTTATGAAAACATCGTCAAACATTCTACATTTTGCATATTAAGGACTAGTAATATTAGCCCAGGTTTCTACATTTTAATATAAAATTCCATCCTTAAATTTATCCATGTTCTCAAATACATAATACTAGCATTTGAAACATTAAAATCATAACTAGGAAATAGATAGCAAGTAGCAAAACTAGCTCAATTTGCAATTTAATCAAAACAAACCTTTAGACAACAAAGATTAGGCCTCTACTAATCATTCAATGGTTCATAGTTTTCCTCAACAACAATAGTACAACAAATATTCCCTCAATTGGCCATATACCATCAACCTTTAACCATTAAAGGTGAATCACTTGGTCTATTACATTCAAGTACAAATTCCATATAAATTCTCAAATACAATCCTTTATATAATGGTTGGGGAAATACTTGCTCGAACACTCTTCTTGCAAATATATTTTAACTTTACGATCCCTCCTTGTATTCTTAATTCATGTGAGAAAAATTCAATTATGAATACAAAAAACATTTTTTTCTTACAATCTAATCAATGCTAAAGTGACAATTTTTTTTTATATTATTAATGGAAATCATCCAATTTGACACAAGGTTATTGTTAATCCCTAGACAAAGCCCCATGTTATGTATAAAACCCCTTATTAATCCCTAGATATTGAATTATTGCATTTATAGTAGGTAGGATAGAACCCTTCATTGCACCCTTTCATCATAATTGTAACCCTTTATCTCCTATATATATTAAGGATATCTAGTATTAGGATCAAATTATGTCAACTCATATTGTGTTCTAAAGTGGATATATTGTAAAGGAGGGTTCCCCCTCGAAGTAGACTGTAATTTATTGATTTCTTATCATTTTTAAGGAGTTGGATCATAAATTTGGTATCAGAGCCAGAAACAATCCTTGAAAAAAGAATTAAGCAATTGAGAAATCGAACAATTACATACTACCTCATCAAATGGAAGAGCCTAGTAATGGAAGAGGCAATATGGGAAGATGAATTCTTTGTGCAAAAGCATCCGTGATTAGTCAAGTGTTGAAGAAAACACTTGTTTGAATGGTAGGGGCATGTTAAGCCCTATACCAAGCCCCATGTTATGTATAAAACCCCTTATTAATCCATAGATATTGAATTATTACATTTCTAGTAGGTCAACTAGAACACTTCATTACACCCTTTTAGTTGTATTTGTATGTAGGCTCTAAACCCCTTCATTACACCCTTTTATCCTTAATTTATGACCCTTTGTCTCCTATATATATATATATATATATATATATTATATATATATATATATATATAAGGTTATTGATAGGATCATGATATATCAACTCATGTTATTGCAGTGGATATATTGTAAAGGAGGGTTCCCGCTCAAAGTGGACTATAATTTATTGATTCTTATCATTTTAAGGCATTGGCTCAAAGTGGACTATAATTTATTGATTCTTATCATTTTTAAGGCATTGGATCATAACAATTATGAATATTCAAGAGTATGTATCTACTCAATTACATTTATTATTTAATTCATCAAAACATGGTAATAACTTACATCATAATTATATAATGCATGTAATATTATTCAAAACTGTAGAAATCAAATACTTTCTTAAGCTACGTAAATTACAATACCCAAAGAGAAAATTCCCAAGGTTTTCTCACTCTTGGATTTATTATAGATAAAATAATGAATTGTAATCAATAAATAAAATGGATTAAGAGACTTTATAAAAGATTAAAATACTAACTAATCAATAATATATAACGTCCTCATTCAGAGGAACAAAACCCATAAAATTCCCCCCTTAAAAATCCATCAATTCCAATTTTTTGAGAATGGAAAACATGATATAGTCCGACATATATGTTCCTTTAATGAAGGAAAAGAGAGTATGTACGTGTATTTAATGAATGAAAACATAGTATGTATTCTTGTATTATTAAAGAAAGGTGCATATGCCTATGTTTTACATGAAAATTTTAGTAAAACTTCCCAAAAACAATCATGTATATGCTAACTAAGGCTAGGGTATTTAGTTAAATTTTAGAACAATGGGAAAGACAAGTTTTAAACTCTACTCCAATTTTATAAATATTCCATGCAATATTTAATTCACAATTTCTAAAAAATGAACAAAACCCTAAGAGAATTTCAAGTTACAAACCACTTGTCTATAAATTGAAATTTCCATAATTACATACATTTTTTATGGTTGTAGAATATCATACTTTAACTGTTATTTAATTACAATATTTTTGCAAGCATGAGTTTCCAAATATAAAAACAATTTACCACTTGACAACCCTACCAAATCACAAATGGTACTCTTGTTCCCTAGGGATCCCTGAGTTGCAACATGCTATATGAGAAGAGTACACAAACTAGCAATTGTGATTATGTGGCTCCTCTAGAGATTATAATGTCCCCACCCCCAAATCACCCAATAAAATCTTAAGATCAAGTTCAATACTAGCTCAACAAGAAAAAAATGATAATTATGGGATCCATACAACAATAGGGTGAAAAAGGGTGAGCTTTCAAGTCCAATTCTCTTTTCTTATATATCCTTTGAGGTTCATGCCATTTGTCCATCTCATGAAAAATCTTAATTATTTGAATTACTAATTGCATATTATTCACCCACCCATATGTCACTCCATACACAAGTAATCCGTTTATTTAAAATGAAAAATAGATATTACTCATCACATCCCAATCTTTTCTCTTGTTTTTACTCTTAAAGGTTCCCTAGATCCATTTTATTTTTCCTCATTGAGCGGGGCACAAGAAATTATTATTTTTCAAAATTGCTTTTCTTTCCATTTAACTCACCCTTTTCTCTATGCATTTCTATTTCCAATTATAAAGTAAATGCTATTTCCTTTTTTACAAAAATGTGCATAAGTCTATATGATCAATCAAACCACTCATGTAATCCATTCAATTTCCCATGTTAGAAAAAAATGGCATATTTTAAAGGACAATTTTCTCCAAAGTATACATAAACCAAATCGAAGTCAATATCAAGGGCAAGACCAAGTCAACTCAGAGTCTTCAAGTATTCAATACTAAGAGATAGAGACGATCACTACAACTCTTCAAGTACCTTTCACGAAGAGGAATACATAACTGCTAATGATCCAGATTGGATCATTATATTATTTTTTATATATCTCAGTACTTTTGGGTTGGAAAAATTGGAGGAATCATCTTGCAGGGACATTTTGGCGATTGGTTTAAATTTGGAAATCTGGGTCCAAAAAACTATCTTAAATATTCTAGATCCCTTTTGAGGCATAAAAAGAAACTTTTTTTTGGTCAAAACCTTCCTATGGAGGAATATTCTATATTCTACACATTGATAGCTTTGCAATGGTGCAAGAATCACCTCAATTGGAGTTTGTGTGTGAAATTTATGCCTCTCACAAGTTGACCTACCATATTGATCACCATGGTGCGAGTGGATGACATGCCATCCTTCATTACTTATACATGTGGGGATAGGCACATAGTGGATTTTACGAGAACATTCTAGAAGGTCCAAAACCTTATCACAACTAAGGGTTGAGGAAGTCAAGAACCTACCCCTAGATGGCTATTGGCCTATGTTAAATACCAGTCCGCTAGAAGGAGAAGGGGTTCCATTCTATGTTATTTTATTTTGTTCCATAGTAGAGTAGAACAACTGGGAGCGGGAAATTAGAGATAATAACCAAGGGGTTAGTTTTTTATACCATCCTAACATGCCACGTGTCTCAAATAACTCCATAGAGATTACCTTCTCCTTTGCACTTGCATTATTTCCATACCAGAGAAAATAGAGTAGAGCAATCTCACCTTCTAGCTAGGTTTTCACCCATAAGGGTTTATCAGAGAAAATCTTTGTGTTATTTTGTGGATTGTGTGTGAATGTATTTTATTGTTCTCTATTTTTTGCGTTTTATATATTTCATGCATAAGAAGAAAATCAATAACTAAATATTCTTAAATATAAAGGAATTTAACCTTGATAGTGTAGTTTTCAGTTTCATTTATCAGATCTATTGTGATGAACTATTCTAGTGGAAAATCCATGACAATTTGTAGATCATATTAGTATCAGAGTAGGATTTATTTTGGGTGTTTTTTGGAAATTCAAGGATCCAGGAATTGACTTAAAGAGAAGTTGCAAAACCCTTAGCCATGGTATATGAGTTCATTCATGAAAACCCTCGAGATCCAGCAGAAGGGGGATTTGAGAGGTTGGAAGTTTAGGTCATCGATATCAACTGCAATATGAACCTCCTCATGGTGGCTCTAGCAAGAAATATTGGACTATTAGAAGATGATGGAGGCTCTAACTCAGGGATCAGACCAGAGGGGAAATGAGGATACTGGGAAGATTCAGGAAATGAGTCTCATAATGAATCCGAGAAAGAGGAGTCGAGTTCGAGTGTAGTTAACCGTTAAAATTCCCTATTCAAGATGGAAGTGAATGTGGACATAAGGCCATAACAAGGTGAGATTGATGCATTAAAACTGAATCATTGCTTGCATCAACTAGAAATTAGTTTTAGCATCCACCATATAGATGAAGAGAAAAATATTTCATTTTCTAGATTGAAGATAGAGGACCATGCTTTAACTTTGTGGGAAATCCATACAAAAACACTTAGGTTGGAGGTGATCCACCAGACACTTGGAGGGAGAACTTCAAAACCCTCATCAAGTCCTAATTCTACCCTATCAATTATGTATAGGACCAATGGTTCTAGTGGCACTACTTTAGGTAGAGGCAGGGGCAGAGTGTACATGAGTACACCACTGAGCTAAAAAAGATGGCCATCAAGCTAGGTATATTTCCCAAGTGCCTAGATGTAGTCCTCAAGTATTTGGGGGGTTTACATAGTAATCTATAAAATTAGGTGATGTTATTCAAGCCAAGGATAGTGGATGAGGCATGTGTACAAGCATATTTCCTAAAAACATAGGCCAAAAGAAGGGCCAGCCAAGTGGCTCGAAGAAAAAAGAGCATGAGGAAGATTCCAAGGATGGGAAGAAGAAGTGGAAAGGGGGGAAATATAAGAAAAAAATATCCACTACACATCAATGCAAATATACTAGAAACCATTCCAATCATTGCAACATTGATGGCCACACTGAGGAAAAGTGTTGGAAACTACATCAAGAGTTGAACCCGAAGAACCACAATAAGTACAAAAAGAAAAAGAACCTTATAGCCAATATTTGAGCAATCAAGAGGAAACTAGATAAGATGTGGATGAAAATATGTTTTACACATTTGTGCAGAAGGATTTTAATTTGAGAAGCCTTCATCGCCAGGAAGAGAAGGAAATGACCAATCTCTTCCACATCAAGATTCAAGTCAAGAAGACCTAGATAGATGCTCTATTCAATTCTAGTTCACAGGTTAATCTCATAGCAGTGGATATGATAAAAAAACCTTGGATTGGAGGTTCAAAATTATCTTATCCCCTATCCATTTGTTGGGTAAACAAGGATGTAGAGATCAAGGTAACAAAGAAGTGCAGTATTAAATATGTTGTAAGTGTTGATTTTATAGATGAAGTAGAATTGGATGTAGTACCACTAGATGTATGTGGATAGTGTTTGGAAGCCCCTAAATGTATATAAGGGATGTTATCTTCATGCGAATATCCAATCAACACCTCCTCATCAAGGATGGTATATCCTTCATCATCAACATGCACAAATTTAAATCAAAATTTTCATTGGTAAGTTCCAATCAAGCCAAGAAATTGATTAGTTCTATAAAGAAATATGTTTTATTTTTTTAAGAGAAAATTGATTGGGTGAATAGTCATTAAAATTAAAGAAATCCATGGAAGGGTGTACTAAAGATAAGAAACACACGTTGGAGGATTTTCTACAGGCATATATAGGAGTGTTCCAGGAGCCTCAAGGGATACCACCCAAGAGGAAAGTGGAGCATGAAATCCAATTATTTCCAAACCCCCCCTTGTGGAATATTGGGATTTATAAACATTCCATTCTGGAAGAAAATTAAGTAAAAAAGTACTTCCAATAGTTGTTGGAGTAGGGTGTGATTCAACCAAGTACCTCACCTTTTGGGTCACCCATAATAGTTTTTCCCAAGAAGAATGGGACTTGGATAATGTGTATCGATTACAGGGCATTGAACAAGATTACACCGAAGAATCAATACCCTTTGTCGAGGATTGATGATCTTTTGGACTAGTTGCAAACATGTCAAGTACTTCACTAAGTTGTATTTGAAATCAAGATATCACCAGGTATGAGTCAAATAATAATATACCTAGAAAACTTCCTTCAAGACAAGGCAATGTTTGTATGAGTGGTTGGTTATGTCATTCGGTTTATGCAATGCATCAACTACATTTATGAGACTAATGAATGGTGTTTTACACCCTTATCTAGATTCATTTATTATTGTCTATTTGGATGATATATTTTTTTATAGTGCTACCTGGGAGGAGCACATATCAGATCTCATGTAGGTGTTAGAGACTCTAAATAATCACTGATTGTTGGCTAACCTCAAGAAATGTGCGTTTTCTCAACAATATTTGGTGTATTTTGGGTATGCGATCGGTGGAGGGGAGATTAATATAGATCCCACAAATATGGATGCCATCATGAAATGGCCAATTCCTAAAAATTATATAAAAGTTAGTATCTTTGTTGGGGCAGCACAGTACTTGCAAAAGTTCATAGCTTCATTTTAAGAAATAGTTGCACCACTCCACGCCATAACAATGGTGGTAAGAGTTTCCATTAGGGGAAAAAATAGTAGAATGATTTTGATGAGATGAAAATAAATATTAATAAAGCACCATTGTTGGCTCTATCAAACTTGTAGAAAACCTTAAAAGTGGAGACAAATTCAAGTGTGTATTCCATGGGTGCAGTTTTAATTCAAGGAGGAAGACATGTATGCTATCATTCAGAAGTATTTCATGGGGAGGTTCTCAACTACCCTACCTATGAAAATGATTTCTAATCCTTGGTACAATCTATTAAAAAGTGGAATCACTATATGATGGGAAAGAAGACCATAATCCACCTAGATCACGAGTCTCTCTAATATTTGCAGGCCTGGAGTAATTTACAACAAACTAGGCACTAAAACTAGATGGGGTTATTACAACATTTTCATCTAGTCATCAAGTATAAGAAGGGTAGAATAAACAAGGTGGAATACATGCTTTCAATACCACCCACATCCAAGATTACAACTTTGAGAACTATGATGCACATATATCCTTTTAAACATGGTTCATATAGAGAGGCATACACAAAAAATGAGGACTTCAAGGAGGTGTTTTAGTAGTTATAGGGGGGAATTCATATAGAAGAAGGTGACAACAAGGTTGACTATCATTTCGATAATGATTTAGTCTACAAGATTGAAAAGATCTGTGTCCCTAAAGGTGAATGATTGTTGCTTATCAAAGAGGCTCACACCTCCAAGGATGCATAACATTTTGGTGTTGGGAAGACAGTTTTCAATTTATAGAGGTATGTATAATGGAACTCTGGTAGCAGTTTGATTGTTGTTTAGAGTGTTGTATTTTTTCACTCGATGGGAAATATTGCTTCTACCCCATGGTTGAGGTGGAAGGGTGTAAAACCCATGGTGGTTTGATAGTTGTTCGGTATGCCTAATGTGCAGACAAATACATTTGATGTCAATTAGTTTTGTGTTTGTTCATTGTTCATTGTAGCATGATTTTGAGGACTTTGTTGATGGCCTCTACCCAACCATTGTATTGTGGGTAGTATGGGGAAGCGAACTTGTGAGTGAAGCCTAGATGTGAGGATAACTACTCAAACACTTCATTTTCAAAATTATTTTCATGAAGTGAGACTGACTATTGGGGGACCCCAAAGTGGGTGATTACATGATTGAAAAATAAGTGGGTCCTCGTGTTTTCCGTATTTTTGAAAGTAGGAATGTATTATTCCCATTTAGTGAAGTAGTCAATAATCAAAATGATGTATTTGTAACCATTTC
This sequence comes from Picea sitchensis, assembly GCA_010110895.2. Taxonomy (NCBI): domain Eukaryota; kingdom Viridiplantae; phylum Streptophyta; class Pinopsida; order Pinales; family Pinaceae; genus Picea; species Picea sitchensis. The sequence goes on along the minus strand of SNQJ01S0095548.1, from coordinate 29,035 downwards.
TAAATGGGGGTTTGCAATTCATGAAGTATATGCCCCATTTGTAGAAGGGGCCAACTGTAATGACTGGGTGTAAAGAAGTTTGTGGGGCTCATCAGTTATGTGTGAACATTTGGCACTTGGTACATCGCTTGACTGCTTGAATTCAGTCATGAAAAAAGGTAAGCCAAAAGTGACCAACTTACATGAATGTTTGGGCAGTGGACATACCTAAGAGGTGTCCACCATAAGCGCCATTATAGCAATCATTAACGAATTTCTCTACCTCATCAAGGGTGAGGCATCGATGTGATATGATGTCCACTCCCCATCGATATATAACATCCCCTATGAGGAGAAAACATGGGGCGTGTTGGAAGATATGTTGGTGATCATCCCAAGAGAGATGTAGAATAAAATTTTGGGTGAAAAGGTAGCTGAGAATGTCACCATACCAAGGGTCACCTGATGAGATGAAAAATATATGCTCATCGAGGAATTTTTCATTCACATGCATGTCATTTGCGTTGGATAGTGAATAAGTTATGGATTATATGAGAATAAGCACCTTCTTACTTTTAGGAGTGATGAACTCCAAATAAAAATCTTGGAGAATAACAATCCACTGGGAGAATTTCCCATTAAATTGGTGTCGTCTAAGTAAGTATTGCATGGGATTTGAGTTTGCGACAACCTTGGTGGTTCATAGAAAAATGTAATGGTGTAGTTTTTGGATGGCATGAACCACAATGAAGGTTGACTTTTCCTTGTTATTATAGTCTAAAGGACGCCCTAATAAGCTATTAGTGATGTAGTATATGAAGTTTTCTCACCTGTCTTCACATTGTTGGGTGAGAACTCTTGTAACCGATACTTTCGAGGTTGAAAGGTACAAGGTATAATCTTCATCAATCATGGGGGGAATGATTAAAGGGGTTTTTGAGAGGGATGATTTTACCTCGAAATATATTTGATCTTGTTATCCCATTTAAATGTGATGTCTTGGTGTAACACGCATAAGAATCCATGGGAAACAGTTGGTTCTTCCCTATAGACTCTATAATTGGCACAAGGTCTTGGGAGGGGGAATTTTTATAATGACTTGGACCTTGAGGGGGTACACCATGATCTCTTTTTGGGACACTATGAATCAAAGAAAACGCCTGATGTTGATGCAAAAAATTCATTTAATGGGGTTTAAACAATTTTTGTATAAGAAAAACCTTTGTTAGATGATGCAAAGATTTGTGAGATGTTGGGATCAATTTTTGGACTAAACTGTGAGATTATCTAAGTATGAAAGGATGAGGTTGCAGAGATCATGAAAGAAATAAGTCATTGTCTGTTGGAAAGTGGATAAAACATTTTTGAGACCAAAGGGAATGACATGATATGTGAAAGTTCCCCATGGTGTGGTGTGTTGGAGCCGCCCTTGTTTTTTCACCTCGCGCAAATTTTCAATGTTTGATACTTGAGATCTAAGGTTGTTTTTCTTCTCCTTCCGAAATCATAAAACTC